>JASDQU010947689.1:80601-91639 GCA_032191745.1 Picea mariana
TACTAGCCACTTCAATTACAACGAAAGGAAACGATTGTATATCATAACATATAATAGAATCCATGACATTTTCATACGCTATCATTGATGCACTATCATTCATGGCAAAACAGTTCGGGCCTATATGTTTCATTAAACCAAATGTTTGATTAAACCAAATCATAAGTGTTTTATTGATTTAGGTTCATTTAAGTAAATAAGATACTTAAAAAATTATGTATAAAGGGAAGGGTCCCTTATCCTATAAACAAGGGGGTTTCATACATTAAATTGGTGTATGGTTTCACTATGACTTTAAAATTAGATTATTATTATTATTATTTTTTATGCCAAATTCATACTCGGAAGTAGTTTTTTTCGTACCCGAAGCTTTTGTCGAGTGGCCTCTCATTCTCGATGTCGTCCTTGGGCTTGGGGCACCTTGTCTCTTCGCTATGAATCCTTTATGTGTTTGGTCATGGATAGAGGAGCGAAATGTCCTGTGGAAAAACCTCCTGAGAGTTGACCTCGCGGGGAAACGTGACACGCCCAGGGGTAGGGGTTGGAAATGGGCTTGACCATGTGCTCAACGACAACAAAAACACAAAGAATAGAAGGATCATAAGAAGATAAAAGGAGAAATAGATGGCTCCATAGATAACACTCTTCCCCTCTATTCTAAGTTAGTGTGGTTTACCATTTTCACGAATTAGTCATTTTCTTTAATAATTAAAGAACATTTTTATAAATACAATAATCATCACCACAACTCAAAGGCGTACATAATAGCATATGGAAAATTACCATATTAGGTTGCAAAGGAGTTTCCAGAGGTGTTCTTATGTTATAATAAATCTTCCAAGAATAATAACTATATAAGATTTCATGATTATTTTTGCAATTATTTCCACCTCTATTTTGGATAGGTTCATAGGCTCTAAGAGTTAGAACCACAACTTTGGTACTATATGTAATGCCAAGAATAATAACTATATCAAATTTCATGATTATTTTTGCAATTATTTCCACCTCTATTTTGGAAAGGTCCATAGGCTCTAAGAGTTAGAACCACAACTATGATACTATATGTAATGGTTCAAGTTCAATAAACTCAATTGGATGAAATTAAATTAATAATTTGCAACCGTTGATTTATAAAAATAAAAATACATTAATTCTAAATACATAATCCATGAGGAAGTGGCAATAATATTACCTAAAAGTTGAAGAATTTAACTTACTAACAATGTTGTGAACACAAAACCCTTGCATTACAATCTTTGATTCAACATGCCACAACCCAGTGTTAGGGACATCTTTTATCCCAACCAACCTTTCAGTCGTCACGACCAAGAGCCCACTGACCCTCAATCAACTACCTATGCTAGCTTATACCTTTCCATCAAATTTCCTAGCAAACAATGTCACACTCCCTTCTCCACCTTCATTAAATAGATATCTTCTTGTCCATCCATGCAAAAAGTTCCATGCATAAGTTCCACTGGATCAATTTAGTTTTTCTTTCATTCCCTTTTAATAATTTCTCTCTTTTTTAATCTATACTTTATTAGTTTTTTTATTATCATGTTATTATTTATTTATTACTATTTTTTTTACTTTAATTTATTATTGTCTATTTATTATTTTATGACTATTTATTTATTATTTATTAATTTAATTGAAAGTATGGAGCCTTACCTAAATAGCAAGAAAAAAACATCATTAATTGTATAAACTAGATTTACGAAAATTAATCATACTAAAATGACATGAGGAGCCTCTTTTGTTATGTATACTCCACCCACTTTAAAGCAAAGAAATAAACCATATTCATACACATGTCATTGTTTACTAATGATTAGCTTATGGAGAACCCCATTGTATTAGTTGTGTAAATAACTCAACACAACAAACCCAAAATTTTCTTGCTCATACATATAAAAAAATTGCAACAACCACACATGCTAATTAATACACATAGTTAACAACATTTCTAAAACCACAATGCAATCATTCAAGAAACTTTCAATTTAGATGTAAACGAAGAAGAATATAAAATTAAAAAAACAACCAAAAACTTATCTTGAATTGTTGAATCGATTGACTGCATATAAGGGGCGATCCTCCTAGCTATAGGCTTCTTGTTCCAAATATCAACAACAATCCACCCTTGACTTGAGGCTACGAGTCCACAAGGAGGTATGGCCCTCTTTGTTTTCCAGTCTCCATAATTCAGCAACCCAATACGCAGGTTCTACTCCACATCAAATTCCAATCCACTAGCTCTTTCTCTCCCCTCAACTTGCACCACCTAAGGAATGGGATCCCGCTTCACTACACACAGTCCCCCAGGCCTTCCCACTTCCCTCCCGGGTTTAGTGCACTCAGTTGGATAAGAGATATCATAGCTAGGGACTCTAGGAATTCTCTATTCTTCCAAGGGTGTTCACACAACCTTCTCAAGGCTCTTGAGCCACTTCCTCAATAGGAAATGTCACTTATAGGCATGTAGCCATCATAACAGGGATACAATCTCATTTTTAGCATCAAAATAAGCGCAATAATGGTTTTCCTTAAGCATAACATGGTTGGTGTTTTTTTTCCATCACTCAGCCCTCCTCTTGCTATCCAAAACCAACATGAAAAATTGTCCCAAGAATGAACTCAAATATTATTTTCTTCTAATGCAAGCTTGACTCACGCATTTCCCAAAAAGTAGATGTATTTAGCCCATGCTATCATAAATTGGGTGATTTGACCTTTTCCATCTACCACTCTTACGTCAATATTTCAAAGGTGGATAAACATTAATATGAATTGGCTGAATTAATACAAAGGAGTAACCCCTTGGACCCCTCTTTAGCCCACTCTCTTGTGTAATCATAGCCCCTCGTCATTACCATATCGCTTGTACCACAGCCAACGATTTATTAATTATTAATTATTTTAATGTAGAAAATATAGAATTCGACCCTTGGCCATATTCATCAATATGTGCTATCCCGCTCCACCATATCAACTCACCATCCTAACTAATATTTGCACAATTACATTATAATTGCGAGGATTAGAAATGGGGATATGACAAGTTGTAATTTGTTTCACTTTCATGTATGTGTATATGTGTGCAACATAAACATAGCAACATATATTGACAACACTGAGTATTTCCAAAAGCCAATAGAAATAATCCAAATTACACCTATTTTACATTGTTCACTAGCCATCCAAATTACAACACTAGTTACTTTCTCAAGTAAGGTAAGCAAATGAATGGGTTAGAATATTATTAGTTTGTAAGTCATCCTTCCATGACCAATATAAAAAATAATATTACTCTCATCAAGTTGTAAATGGATCTTACATTTGTTGTCATAACAATGTGAGTGGAAGCTATTCATGGTCTCTCATGATGCGTTAGTGGCAATGCAAATAAAGAAAAACAACTATTTGTTGACTTGGAAGAATGATTCACGGTATTTTCATAACTAATTTTAAGATGGTGTAACAAGACAAAATGTAGCAAATGGAGTTAACTTCCAATATATATATAAATTTTTTGTATGACTATGTGAAATTTTAGTTTTCTAACAATGGTATGTTATTTTTCCTATAAAATATAATGCATATATTTGTAGTGGTTGAGTACCTAAATGATGGAATTTCATTAAAATAATTTCTACAATTATAAATAATAGTTTGTTTTTATCTGCTGCTACTTTTTCAAAATTTTAAATGTTAATTTTATTTTATTTTTTTAAATTAAGAAACATACCATAGAAATGAAACTATGGGGTAAGTGTTAATGTGGGGTTCATGGGCCTTAACATAATCAACATTTTTTTTAGATTGTAATTGTTGCTCTGTATTATTGTGACATGCCATTTTTATTTTTTTTAAATGGAGTACGGGGATAGAAAGTTATAACATGAAAAAAATATGTTTATATTTTAAAATTATGATATATGTTAAGAAAAAAAGAAATAAAAAATAACAAACAATATTAAAATTATATATTTAAATTTGGAATTTTCGTAATCAATTCTATATGTGTGTAGTTCCATTAGTAATGGATTTGTGTAGTCTATTTAAAATTATGTGAAAATGGAGATATTGAAAGGGATTCAGAAAAATGAAGGTTTGTTGTTTTTGCAACCGAACCGCCAATATTGTCATGCAAAAACTAAATCGGAAGCAACCTTGTTAGAAAATTTGTTAGTGAGTAGAAACTCTCCAGCTAAAAAAAAAAATGAATTTCAAATAATGCACATGGGATTTGTAAACACGTATGTACTAATAATGCTCACATGCACGCCATTATGCGCATATGTTATTTAAAAATACAAACAAATACAAAAATAAGGCCCTCTCATAAATTTGGCCTTTTAATGATGGTGATTTTGTCATAACTTTCTAACCTAATCTTTATTTTTCATGATCTTTGCACAATTGGAAAGATCTCAAAGAGATATAGATCTTTCATGTTATAATCTTTTGACATTTCTACACAATTTTTTCCATTTTCCAAAGAACAAAAGTAGACTAGCTAACACATAGAAGCATATTTTTTCTCCCAAGATCATCATGAGGGCCCTAATAGCCATCCCTAGCTCACTAAATCTTGAAATGGTGCACATATGACACTTGTAGGATAAACATTCTTTTCATATGGACTTGAGACCCATCCATAGTGCATCAAACCTCATAATGGTGCCAATATTAGATTTATGTGCTAAAGATTCCCTTTACAGGGCCTTTATGCATGGTCCATGAGCCACGAGTATATTTTATGCCTTATGATGTTAATGGTTGTCCTTGGACCATGGTTAAGGTCATGATACTAATCCCTAGAATGGCAAACCTCATAATGGTGTCTATATTATAATTGTGGGGTTAAAAATTCCATTTACAGGGGCTTCTCTAGTGTTTTCGGACCCTATGCATGGTCCATGAACCATAACATGATATTTTAGTCCCTAAGACATTGGTTTTTGTTAGACACCTAATCCTTAGAGATTTAGGTACTTTGAAAATATTATTGTAAATATTATTTAAGAGAAATATAAAGAGTCATAGGTGAATAGGAAGAGTCACTCAAACCTCTTGGAAGATGAAACAAAAGGTCACTTCACATTGTATTTATGAATGTCTCACATTAATTCAAATCAATCAAGCATGGATTTATTCCCTCTTCCCATCCATGGCCTAACATTGGTATCAAAGAAAGTTTCAACTCCATGATTCTCTCCTCCCCTGGGTGTTATAATTTGTCTCCTGCGTGCAGAAACACCTATGCAAGTCTATCTCTCTATTTATTCCCTATAAGGTCTATCATTACTCTATCATTCCCTCATATCTATGTATCTATTAGGGTTTCCTCCACAATTTTCCATGCTCCTCCTCTCTCTTACTAGTTTTCTGAACAAAATATTCTTTTCGTGGGGGCTCTTCACAGTATAGCCTCCATTGTACAGTGAGTGAAGGCCATTTGAGATACCATAAGGCTCTTCCTTTGATACATTGAGGGAAATATTGTTTTCTATGTGACCATATTTGATACCCACAGTAATATCCCATGCAAAGACAATGATAGTGAGCACCGCCATGATCCCTATCAACACCGAGCTTGTTCGAAAGATTATTTTGAAATTCATGTAAGTGTGATTTGAAATTCATCCATAACTTTTGCAATCTTCTTGATTTCATGAATTTCGTTTTTTCCATCATATGGAGTTAAGGCATTAATAGTGGAATTAGAAGGAAACAGAAGTCTAAAACATATGTCGAGAATGTAATCTACTCCAAGAAATCCAACATTGATTGCCAACATTTTCAACCATGTAAGATTCATTGATTCTAGTTCTTGAATCTCCTTGAGTATGCAAAGGATATCAACTAGAGAGCCCTAGGTGTCCTAGAACTTGTCTTCAACTTTTTAATCCTTGGTAAGATCTTGACCTCATTGTTTTCCCTTGTTGCATACAAACAACTCAATTGGCTTGATTTGAATGACTTCTAGTCATAGACTGTTTTGGGGAAGAATTTAAACACATCAATAGTAGGGAATAGAGACACCATAAACACTATGTTTAAAGGTAGAGTGTGTTGGATTTCATAATTCCATGTGTTGTATGAGAGTGTTATTGCAGAGATTGTGGACAAGGAAGTTGTATCTTGAAGAGCATTTGGTGGTGGAAATATATTTATTTCTGACTTGTATAAAGTAGGTTGGATTTATATCTTCCACTTAATAAAATACATGTTACTGAAGGGAAAATTAATTATCTCCTCTCCATTGTTGGCGTGGAGTTTACCGAAAAATAAAATTACCAACAATGGTCCAGAAAGATCAAACACGCTTTAATTTTTAATGATTTGTGGGATGGCATTTATGAAGGATAGGATGACAGTGGACCTATCAAACCTATAATAGATAAAAAGATTTGTATATGTAAGAAAAAAGAAAATAAATCATATGCCTTGATTGCTACAAAAGTAAGTGAACAAGTGAGATGCCATATTATTTCTATTAAATACTCTTATGGTGTTTTAAATAAATTGAAGGAGTTGTATGATTCACACTAAGAAGTTGAACTCATACAATTTTTGGTGAAGCTCTTCAACCTAGAGCTGAAGGATGATGATCCCATGGCTTTAGCTTCTAAGATCAAATCCATCATGCACAACATTGATTCCACTAGAGTGAAGATAGACATTACTCTCAAAACCTTCATTAAGGCTCTCTACCCTACATATTCTCACTACCTTGAATCCTTGCAAGTTAGTGGCCAAATGAATTCCATCAAATTTAACCATTTGGTGGAGATAGTTGCAGAACATGATAAATCCTTTAAAATAAGATGACTCAACCAACTGGAGATATCATATGCCTTTCTTGGAAAGGGAATAATTAATCACATGATTCTCCTAGAGGAGAAGGCAGTAAAAGAGGATGTGGAAGAAATAATTTCAGAAGAAGGGGGGTAGGCACAAACGAGGTGAGAGATATGATCTTCACTATGTCCATTGTGGAAATAATGGGTCACATGAAGAAAATACATGCATAATCCCATGGGAAAAGATCTAAGACAAGCATGAGCATAAATAAGACAAAGCTAAATCATTAGACTTAGTGAAAGGTAAAGCACATTAATCTTCTCATTATATTGTTTTCCATTGCAATATTGGCATAAATGAAGATTTATTTAACACTTTAATTGCTTCTTGGAGAGATGCATGGCTTCTTGAAATAGGTGCAACATGCCACATGACCTTCTAGAGAGACTTTTTTGAATATTTCAAAGAAAATATAGATGGTATAGTTTATTTTGCTGATAAATCAAGTCTCAAACCTTCAGGAATTGGCACTATCCGGCTTAAATTGCATATATTCCCAGATTTTCTTTTGCATGATGCAATCTGTCTTCTTAAGTTGTGAAGGAACTTTATATCTCTTGTGTCAATTTGACAACAAGGCCACTCTATTTATATCTTTGGTGAAAAAGTTGAAATAAGTAAGGATTCTAACAACATGGTCATTATGACAGTAGTGGAAGAGGATGGAATATTGATGAAGTTGAAAGTGACACATGTTCATGCACATAATTCTRCATACCTCTCTCATAACAATGAAGGTGCATTTCCATATARTCTCCTATGGCATGCTATATTTAGACACATTAATTATGACAACCTTCATTTGTTGAAAAAGAATGGTGTTTTTGGTTTTCCTACTATCCCTAGGAAATTGAAGCAATGTGATGCTTGTATCCTTGGAAACCATAGAAAAGAATCTTTCCATGATTCCACTTCTAGATCATGTAGAAAGCTTGGATTGTAACATTATGATTTATGTGGCCCCATGCCTGTTCTATTTGCTAATGGCAATAAATATATCATGTATTTTATTGATGATTACATCAGAATGTGTTGGGTGTACTTGTTGAAAGATAAATCATAGGATTTTGAAACTTTTAAAAATTTTCACGTATGGATCCAAAATGAAGCACAATCACATATTGACACTCTTTGCACTGATAATGGAAGAGAATATACATCTAATGAATTTTAAAACTATCTTCTCCAACATGGTATTCAACATCAAACCACTATTCCATACAATCCTCAACATAATGGTGTAGTTGAAAGAATGAACGAGACTTTCTTAAATATGGTTTGTTCCATGATATTTTTCAAAAATGTAAAATTGATGTTTTGGATTGTTGAAGTTCTATATGTAGTATATGTGAAAAACAAAATTCCATCTCATTAACTTGGGAACAAGACTCCTTATGAAATGTGGTATGGCCACATTCCTTTAGTGAGGCATCTTAAGTTCTTTTGTTCCACCTTATATGCCTTAATTCCAAAGGAGAAAAGAAACAATATTTATGCAAAGAGTTGGAAGTGAATATTCTGGGGTAATCAAATACCACCAAGGCATATCATATTTACGATCATGTAAACAAAAACTTCATTCATTCCATAGATGTGTTTCTTCTTGAGTCCACCAAGAATGATAAAAATGTTGAGTGGAAGATTGATCATCTGGATAGATTCACCCCTGTAACGACATATCACAAGTTTGATGATGAAATTACACATCTTGAAGGGGGGGTCCTATCTTGTATCAATCTTTAGAATCTCCTTTTTAAGCACCATCTCCCCCTCATGAAGAATTTCCAACCACTTCACCAGAACATGAAGTTCATTTGGATGATGTGATTGAGAGGATTGAAAGGTTGAAACTTAACGGAAATGTAGCACCATCTCAATCACTGGAGCAACCTATACCATCTTAGAAATTTCCACCAAAGTGGCTCATAAAGACACTTGAAAGTGTTCATCTTGATGAGGTTGGAAAGGCATGAACTAAAAGTTCTACAAGACAAGATGGAGGTGATGTAAACAATTCATATTCAGGTGATGTAGATGATATGGATGTTTCATATGATTGTGAATTGAATTTATATACTATATTTAAACCAACTTCCTTTGAAGAAGTTTCTTCTCATGATGAGTGGAAATAAGCCATGCAGAAGGAGTATGATGCTCTCATCAAGAATGGTACATGGAAGTTGGTGGACCCTCCATTGGGAACCAAACCAATTGTCTGCAAGTGAGTATTCAAGAACAAGTAAAAATGAGATGGTTCACTTTAAAATCACAAAGAAAGGCTCATGGAAAAAGGATTTGCACAAAAATAAGACATTGATTATGAGACTTTTTCCCCCATAGAAAAATGGGCTACCATTCATACTCTATTTTACTTGGTAGCACATAATGGATGTAAAGTTATTCAAATGGATGTGAATATTTCTTTCTTGAATGGATACTTCAAAGAGAATGTCTTCATGTCTTATCCAAAAGGTTTTGTTGTGAAGGGACAAGAACAAAAAGTATGCAAACTCATCAAATCCTTATATGGTATGAAACAAGCACCGCGATCCTGGTGAGAAAAGATAATTGAGTATCTTCTAAAATTGAATTTCAAGAACTTTACGATTTATGATGCAACTCTATTTGTCAATAAACTTGGAAAAAATGTTATATATGTTGTAGTGTATGTAGATGATCTATTGATAACAAGATAAAATGAAAGGTATATTCCATCCATAAAAAAATAATTGAAGCCTAAGGCTTTGAGATGAAGATTTGGGACATATTCAATACTACTTGGGTATTGAAGTGACTCAAAATACAAAGTACATATTCATCTCCCAAAAGAAGTACATTGGAGAATTGTTGAACAAGTTTGGCACGGCTAAGTTTAACCCTCTCTCTACTCCAATGTAATAGAATTTGGAGCTTGCATCAAAAGAAGGGAATGAATTTGAGGATGCAACCAAGTATATATAGCTTGTGGGAAGTCTTATCTACCTTACCACCACAATACCATATATTTCATTTCTTATTGGGATTGTTTCCAGGTTCATGAAAAAACCTTGTGAAGGACATTGGTCTGTTGCAAAAAGAGTTCTAAAATACTTGAAGAGAATTATAATTGGATATTATAAATGACTTCAACTTGATTGGATATTATGATTCAGAGATTGATGAGGATAAATAAAATAGAGCGTTCAATTCAGGCTATCTCATGAGTCTTGGATCAACATATGTCTCTTGTAATCATGCAAACAATTAGTTCTAGCATATTCCACAATAAAGGTAGGATATATGGCAGCTGCAGAAGAAACAAAGGAGATTGTGTGGCTTAGGAAAATACTTGAATATTTCCATGAGAAATGGATGAATTCTACTCCTCTTCTGGTTGATAACATTTATGCAATCAAGTTGGCAAAGAATCCCATATTCCATTATCAAACCAAGGACATAAAAAAAAGGTAGCATCTGATTCGATATCATGTAGGGGTCAATATTATTCAATTGAGACACTGTTCCACAAATGAGAAAAATGATGACATCTTCACCAAAACGGTTGGAAGAGAAAATTTTCAAAAGTTTAGAATGATTCTTGGACTCACAAACACCCATTCAGAATAAGGGGGGAATGTTAGATACCTAATCTTTATGGATCAAGGTACTTTGTAAATATTATTGCAAATATTATTTAGGAGAAACATGAAGAGTCATAGGTGAATAGAAAGAGTCATTCAGACATCTTGGAAGATGAAACAAAAGGTCACTTCACATTGTATTTATGAATGTCTCGTGTCCATGCAAATTAATCAAGCATGGAGTTATTTCCTCTACCCATCCATGGCCTGAAATTTTTTATCCTTGGACGATGGGTAGTGTCTCAAAAACCATCTATTGTGGAAAAATTTGTAATGGTTCCCATATGACCATGGTAAAGGCCCTACGATCCATCCTTGGTAAAAACAAATATCCTAACGGCACCTATATCCCACTTGGAGGTTAAATATTCCTTTTAGAGGGTGTGTGTAGTTCTTTGAGGCAACTTTCATGGATCATGTCCTTAAAAGATTTATATAGGACTTGAGGTCCTTTATTTCCTCCCCTTACGATGGTGACTACCGCAAGACACGTCCTTAATGCACAAAACCTCTCGATGGCATCCATATCCCAATTGGAGGCC
>JASDQU010947690.1:11066-31858 GCA_032191745.1 Picea mariana
CCATCTCTGTGAGAAGCTCCTTCCCACTCATGAGAAGTATGGTATTGCTCACTTCCGGCTTTACTTCTTTATCTTTTATCAGAAGCAATGTGTGTGACCTCCCATCCTTCTCTAAGGTGTATGTGTTCATCCTCCCATCATGAACAACATTTCTATCATACTGCCATGGTCTACCCAATAATACATGACAGACATCCATGGGAATGACATCACACAGGATCTTATCCTTATACTCACCCATTTTAAATTCAACCAAACATTGTTTTGTAACACATACCTGGTGTCCTTTCTGCAACCATGACACTTTGTATGGACTCGGGTGATCTGTCGTCTCCAGCTCCAGTTTCTCCACCATCTCGGTTGAAACAAGATTATCGGTGCTCCGGCTGTCCATTATGACCTTGCATTTCCAACCCTTGGTCTTGCAAGTCGTTCTGAACAGTCTGCATCTCTGAGTTGTGTCCTCCACCTCTTTCTCAGGTGTCAAAAGGACTTTATGTACCGTCAGTGACTTCCCACTTCCGATGTCTTCAACCTCAACATCACACCTCTGTGCCTCTGTGATGTGAGATTCTCCTCTGTCCATCTTCCTGTCTGGACAATCCACAGCTTTATGTCCGTCTTTTCCACATGTAAAACATGTGATGATTCCTCCTCGACCTCTTCCTCTACCTCTAGTACGAGGAAAAGTGTTGGCATCAGCATATCCACCACCATGCTCTGTATGCTGCCTCCTCGGCTCAGCATATTGCTGCCTCTGTGAGGTTCCACCTCTTTCCATTTTACCCTGAGGTTTCTTCCATTCCTCCTTGGGCTTCTGAATTCTTTCTTGGGCAATCGATTTACCTCTGGGCTGACTCCTGCCTCGCCCTCACTGACTCTACTTACGGCTCAGCTTCTCCTCGACTTTTAGAGCCAATTGGTAAGCATCTTCAACAGTTCTAATAACTGCCATGCTTAGCTCATCCTGAATGTCGTACCTCAACCCATTCAGGTATCTCGTCACCTTTTCATCATCTCTCTCCCGATGACTCGCTCTGATGTTCAGTCTCTAAAACTCCTCGGTGTACTCCTTCACCATCATCATCTTCTGTCTCAGGTTCTACATTTTCCTGAACAGAGTGATCTGGTAATCTCTCGGGATGAACTTCGCCTTCATCTTGGCAATCATTCGATCCCAGCTTTTGATTTTTTGTTTTCCTTTGGAACGTCTGTCCGCTTGCAGCTCGTCCCACCATAAGGTTGCATGTCCCTTCAACTTGGTAACATCATGCCTTATCTTCTTGTCCTCTTCGATATCTTCGTAATCGAAGTAGGTGTCAAGTGCTCGGATCCAATCCAGCAACTCTTCTGCATCTAGGCTTCCTTCATAAGTCGGAATGTCCATTCTGGTCTTGGAACTCATCCTGGAAATAGCTTTGATCAACCGCTCAGTTGATGCGTCCTCTGCTGTGACCTCTTCAGCATGTCCATCTTCCTCTTCAACTTCGAAATCACTAAACCCTCCTGCACCAACTCCACGTCTCTGCGCAGTCTCCATCTCCTCAAGTCTTGCTCGGAGATCTCTCATCTGGCGCTCTATTTCTGGATTTCCTGCTGGTCTACCCCTTCTTCGGGCATCCCTGTCTTCTCGATCAGGTGACTGCCTTTCTCTTCTCGACGGCATGGTGCAATCTACCTCTCTCTACTACTGGAACAAAGAGAACTCTTCTCCGGCTCTGATACCACTTGGTGCAGATAAGCCCTCTCGGCAACCCGCTCTCACCAGGATCTCCCTCTCTTCTAGCCCCGAAGAGATAAGCTCGCTCTTCAACTCCCTTCTCGGAAGTTTTCACTACCCACAGTAACTCTTGTCACAACCTCCCTTCACAAATTGGGAAATCGAAATTCACGATCTCGCGAATCCTGTGAGCGCAGTTCACATGCAATTCAAAACCCCGAACCCCGATCTTCGATGGTCAACGGTCAACACCCTCGTCCTGTAGGGGATTTCCCTATCGGGAAATCAGCGAATGTGATGTCACTTTACACTTGCGCCACAAAAATATGAATGCCGATATGCACGTGCGCTAATACCACGCCACGTCACCTCCTCTCTCCACTCTTATCGGGAATCGCGGGATCGCGAGTTCACCAGTTGAAATTTCTTGCAATGAGAATTTCCGAATGTCGAATCCCGACCTCCCGGGATCTCGTGCCACCTATCCTGTGGAGATCAACGACTTCGAATAACTCAGGAAATCGTGACACGCGATTTCAATGAATCTGCACCTTACCTCATCAACCGTCGAATGCCGAACCCTGACTCCCCGAGATCTTGTGCCACATGTCCTTGTCGCAATCGACGGCTCGGATAAATTCGGGAAATCGCTACTCACGATTTCAAAGGGTATGAACCTCTTGTCTACGCAAACGCCGATATGCCGATATGAAATGGATTGATTCTTCCTGTGCCTGCGGGTTAACTCTCTCGCAGCTCCTCTCAGATATAACGGTCAGCGGGATTTCGCGATTTCCTTCTGCGAAACCTGTCCGTCGATTCTCCTTCTTGAGGATTTCTTCTGCTTCACGGTTCCGTCCTGTTTGAACATCTTCTAGGTCTGCTCCTACAGTGGTCACAACGGAGCTATCCCTCCTGAGCTTGGTTTCTCCCACTCCTTCAACTGAAGGTTGGCGCACTTCTTGCGCTCGGCATCCAATCGCTCTCCAAGTGTTGGATCTTCTGGACTCTGTGCATTTCTGGCAACCGTAATCCCTACCTTCCTTTTCTCAGACTAGCTACTGAGACTCCAACCTTGGCCTGCACTTCACCTGCACGGCTCTAATAACCCAATTCGACTTCTGGGGAGATAAGAATAAGAGTTCAACTATTTGACCTCATCAACGCACTCCATGCGGATGAATTCGACTGCACTCTATGCAGGAATCTCCTGGCTCAGACAGAGAAACAATTGAAACTCATTCTCCTCTCTTTCAGACTTCAGGCTTAAACCTCTGAAATCACATGCACGACATATTCAAAAGCAAATGCATACAAAGGAAGCAAACAGTCATGAGCACATAAACATCATACAGAGAAACAACACAAACCATGAAAGTGAATTAATGACTTCCTTCTATTAATTCAATCTGTACATGGGTGTTCTTCACAAGTTCCCTTCTCTGCTCTTTTTTGCTCTTGTTCTCAATAATTCTTCATGATACAATAATACAAAGGAGGGTGCCTATATTTCGTTTGCCCTCTCGAATTCTACAACTATCAAATCTACAATTAATTCCTATCTAACTGCATTAAATCTAATAAATTCCTTCCTATCTACTAAGGACGAGAGCTTAAAGGCTCAAGGTCCCCTTTACAATACAAGTGCGCTTCTTTACATCAATACGTTAATGTCTTGCGCACAGTTTCAAGGTGTTTCAAAATTTTGGTGCTAGCGTTGCCCAGCTGTCTCTCCTGCTCCACGCGCTGGCTCACTTGATGTGTTGTGGATGCTTCTGCATCAAATTCACTCCGACGGGTTTAGTGGCTCGTTGGCCGATCTAAGTTCTAAAGAAAGCGAAAAAATAACTAAAGGGAAAAACAGTAACTTACTAAATAACAATTACTAAAATCTATATGTACATCTAAGTATATATATATGTAAACAAATTAAATATTATATGTATGATAATTCTATATACAATCTATACAAAACACGAGTTTTAATCTAAACTTGTAAAAATCAATGTAGATTGGTTCCTTTAACAACAATGATAAAGAAAGTGAAAATATTATCTAATTTTTTTTTTGGTTTATTTTCTTAGATGTATACACTCATGAAATCAAATATTAAACTGCCTAGTTGAACAGAAAATAATAGATAGTAGAAAATATTCTGTATATAGAAAACTTCTATATCCAGCAAGCTAATGTAATCAAATAACAGGTTAACCGGTTATTGCATCCAATGTATATTCAATATTGAATATCTAGCCACCTTTATCTAAGAAGTAAACCTGCAACAGATCTTGAAATTGCTCCGAATAAATGCGAAACAATAATGTTGGAGATTGAATTATAATAACAAAACATAAAAAGGACATAGTTACAGTGATCTAATGATTTACAAGTAATTACGACGAGATAAATCTTCCTGTAAGAATTTGCATGCAGACATTCAACAGAAATTAGAGATGAATCTCCTAATTTAAATTGAATAGATGATCAATGTGTATATATTGTATCTGAAACATAAGATATGGGAAACATATAAAATGAATCATGTCAAATGATAATAAATCACGACAACTAAAGCAATCACCATCTATTATCAAATCAACATAAACATAACCTGAATCAAAACATCATACAGAAAAGCTAAAGTTGTAATGTGCATTCTGTTTCATTCAAGTCTGCGATAAAAACGCCCATACTCTTGCCCCAGACCGAGATGAGGAATGTTTACAAAATGATATGTTTATATAGGCTTCAGGAAACATAACCGTTTCCTGTTGATAAGATCAAATTGGTTTCAAAAAATAAAGGGGGGTGCAACCACCCTGATTTCGCTAGATATCAAAACACTACCAACAGTCTAATTCTGTTTACTCAAAATACAAAATTGATATGGTTGGGAGATCTCAAAAAGTGTCTCATGTCATGTTTGAAAACATGGGATCCTTAATTATCCTGAAAACAAAAGAAAATAAGAAGATCTCGGATATGTTTTCAGTCATCAAATCAAACAATTCGAATTTTCTTAACTGGCTACAAAATCTTGCGATTCTGTTGCTAGGTATAATAGGAAATGCAATCTTATTTTATTGAATAAACAAAGCAGCCTAATCTTAATAATAAAAATATTTTATTAAATCAAACCAAATATCCTAACTTAAGAATGATAATAATCATGCTAACAAAATCATACCTCTAATCATAAAACCAAATCATGTCAAGAAACTTTGGAATTAATGATGGATGTAGCTGCCTCTACATTTTTTACAATCACATGACCTGTAGTTTTCAAATGCTTCTCCTTCCCTTGGATGATGGATTCAAATCTATTGTTTTTGTTTGTCAACATATCAACTTGGTCTCTTAAAGACTTAAATCATGATTGTAGTAGTGGAACATTGGTATAGTATCTATCAATCCACGATCGGCACACATCACATTGTGAGTGTAAGGAGTTTAAATTAGAACGAACAACATTATGGGTCGGAGAATCCTCCATGCAAATGGTAGATTTATCACAGAGCTGGATACCAGGGAATTCTGGGTTATCTTTCAAACAAGGAGGCAGATTATCGACATAGTTATAGGGTCGGTCAGGGTATAGCCCGAATGACACGGGGTCCTCTTCAGCAAGGAATTTGTCAATTTCTAAGTCTGAGCCTTCGCTCACTTCAATCATGTTGATCGTGTTTGCACGAGGTTTCATTTTATTTCGAACACTTTGAGAAATCAACTGACCAGCTCTTTTGTTTTTGAAATTGACATCAACACTGCCTTTTAGCTTCTTTCCTGTAGTTTTCTTCACAGTTTTAGTACAATCCTTTGGATGTGTGACCGGTCGACTGTGCTGTTGAATGTCCTTAGGGTAGCTCAAGGGTTCGTTGTTAGGAAAAAAATCACAAGCCTAAAGAGGTGGGGGAGAGGTTGTTGGGTTCACAAGGGTTTCTTTAATGACTAGCTTATCTACTTCTCCCAACTCAAGGTTGCCAAAACCATTTCGTGCAATGAACGAATCCCAACAGTCATTTTGTGACTTTAACCGGTGCATGAGGATGATTTTAATGAGGCCATGGTGAAACATATTTGAATCTGACCCCTGTTTCCTAAATCTTTTCCCCATTTAATACAGACTTCTGAGTAGGTAATAAGGCATATTGAACGGAAAACCAATAAAACTCATAAGCAGGCATAAATGATATAGGAAAACAAGTCTGAATCGTCCATCACATGTGATGAATTGCTTCACTATAGCAATTAAATCATGCCACCTAGGTTTCAAAAATGAAATTGGCATACCTCGATCACAGCTGGTTATTTTTCGTGAGGTAAATAGTAACGTCCAAGGGACTTCCTCCACTTTCGCGCTTTTGAACCATTTTTTACCAACTGCTGGCAATCTCGTGGCTTGGCTTAGGAACTCTTCGGTTACTTCCAATTGCACATCACCGATTTTTTCCCTACAACCATCAAAGGTTAAGGAAAACTCTTGGGTGACCTGAAGATTAAAACCCTGAAACTTTTCGATGAAAATATGTCAACCATTCCTTTCCAAATCTTCCCTAGCATTATCATATGACAGCAGTGTTTGGACATCGTTCGGTTCGACCCTTACCACTGGAGCCATACTGAACGGATGGGTGATTAATTCACAACACACAGGTAGGTTTTACAAAAATGAAACAGAGCCATAGCCCCGAGCCTTATCAATACATGATGTGATGATTCAAACGATGAGCAAGGTGTTTAATCAAAACACGTGTGAAGAGTTTTGTGAAACCCGAGACCATGCTAACGATTAATGGCATCTTGTACATTGTATGCCACCTTGGCATTGAGTACATGCTAGGACCAAAGTACTCTGAAAACTTAGTGCGCGCATCATAGTTTGATTGCAAAGTTAGGTAAGTTTACAAAAATCGAATAGTCAAAGGTTTCATGAAAGAAATATGATCAAACATCAAACCAAAATTAATACAAAAAAATCGAATATCAAATGGAAGGGGTCTTTCGTTCATACAACCATAAATATCTTGGGCATGTTTAGAATCGAAAGGGTCACAAACAAGGAGAGCAACATGCTCATGGGAAGAAATCACAATTCTGTAATAAACCATATGCTTTCAATGAAATTTTAAAATAGAATAGTAACGATAGTTGAGAGTTTTCATGCTTTCGGTCATGAAAACGAAGCATGAATAGATGATAGGTAAAATGTGACGATTTACAACTGTCGTTTAGAGAAACGCTCATAAAGAGTAATAAAATTTCATAGACCCTATGTAGGCAGCTTATAAAAATAATAATCACATAACTGCTGCCAACAATGGCAACATGCTGGGAGAAGCAGTTATCTCTGTTACGTGAACGAGTTCAGGTTAGAATAATCTGAAAAACTTCGAATCAAAAACAACCATAAAGTTGTTTGAACATCTCAAATAATCATAATGCAATCCGTTTTTAGACAACTTTTACTTTTAAAGAAACGAAAACGGGTTACAATCTTGGCAAAAGAGAGCCACGATGTTAAGTTAAAATCTCCAATATTGTTGACAGGGCCGCTACTGCCAGCAGGCATCCATAGCCTCGACAAGGATGTCAATTAACCCACTCCGATATCTGTATCCTGTCAAGAAATTCTAGATCAGAACGAAGGACATTTAAGGTCAAAACAGAATCCATATCTGAGGATATTCTTTTACCTAATATTGCTTCACTGCTAGCGGGCCTGTTCAATACCTCGGCGAAGTTATCTTGGCGTCAGCGAAGTTACCTGCTACCAGCAAACCTATCCAGTGTCCTGGTGGGTTTACAAACACTCCCCGAAGCTCTCTAAAAGTTTATATTATAGTTTTTAAAGATATTCAATAGAGCGGGGTGACGCTGAAAATTCTAATTTTTTAACACATCTTGATATGTCACAAACCTTGAAAAAAAAAAAATTAGCTATCCTTCATCAAGATCTAGAAATAGTTTATTAATAAAACCGACTTTCAAGAACAAGGAGACATCGTTGAATTGTTCTCTTAAAGAACAGGGACAGCGTAAAAAGGATTTTTATAGATGGTCGTGAATACTTTCAATTGCAGATTGAAACCAAGAAAATGCTTTTCAAACAAAAAGTCATCTTTAACAAGGCTACAATTTCAGAGAAACACAACAATTGATGTTTTGACACTTTCAGCAGTCATTTTCGAGGGGAAGTTTTTTTGTTTTCTTTGTCTGAGATAGTCTGTGGTGTAGGCATGTGTGTTTCAAAAGAAAGACCGATAAGCAAAACAAACTAGAAAAGAAAAACAAACAGCAAATAAAACAAAACATAAAATATTTACAAAGGGTATAGGAGCATCATCAGGTAAAGTACTTTTTTAGAGCTTGTCCATTCACCGAGAAGGTGTCTGGCTATCCCTCTAGATTCTGTAAGCGAAAGGAACTGGGACCCAGTTTCTCGGGAATTAAAAATAGTCCCAACCACAAGTTTTGAAACTTAGTATGCTCTCCTTTTCCCTCATGAGGTTTGTCCCACTTTAGGACAAGATCACCTACCTCAAAATTTCTGTCAGAGGCAGAATTGGAATCAAACCAGTTTTTAACAATGAGTTGATGTTGATCCAATTTTCGTTTTGCTTGAAACCTCACTTCCTCTAACTTTAACAAAGCATTAATTCGACTCTCCAAGGGGGGACAATCTTCTTCCTGTACCTTCTGCGATAACTGCAGAGATGGAAGAAGGACATGCGGTGGAAGAATCGCTTCCCTGCCGTAAACGAGAAAGAAAGGTGAGTTACCCACAACAGTTTTAGGAGTCACTCTGTCAGCCCAGATTGCGTTCAACAGTGCGTTATGCCAATTTTTATGGTTTTCGAAGACCGTTCTCTTGATAATTTTGATCAGATTTTTATTAGTTGATTATGCCAAACCATTGCCTTGGGGGTAATAGCTGGCAGAGTATTTTAATTTAATTCCTTTTTCTAGAGTGAAATCACTCATTTCAAGAGACTAAAAATACGAAGCATTGTCAAATACTAAGCATTCAGGAATACCAAAACGAGTGATGATATTTGAATTCAGAAAGGATATCACCTGGGTGGTATTTACAGCTTTTAATGGGGCAGCCTCAGACCACCTGGTGAAATAATTTGTGGCTTTTATGATGTATTTATGTTGTTGCAAGGATACCGGATTGATCCGGCCTATAATATTCAGGCCCCACTGCTGAAAAGGGGAGTCTACCGAGACTGGTTACAATGGGAATGTTGGTTTCTGTATCCGTCTGGATACCTTTTGACAAATCACACACTTGCGACATAAGGCATGAGCATCTTTGAAAAGGGTAGGCCAGTAATAACCTGCTCTTAATACTTTGTGGGCGGTGGTGTCTCCATCGAAATTCCCACCAGCTTCCCCTGCATGTAACTCCAATAAGACTTTTTCTGCTTCATCTTTTTCAAGACAGCGCATAAGTATTCCATCAAAATTTTGGTGAAACAAAATACCATTAATCAGCTGAAAAGAAGTAGATTCTAATCTTAGGGCTCTCCTTTTTGGGGGATCAAGGTGATGGGGATCTTATCCATGTATAAAACAAAATTTGATGTCGTCGTACCAGGAACTAACAAGGTTTTGTGCACAACAGATTTGATTTTGATAGTGTTGATCTGGATTTAACATATCAGTTTCATTTTGCTGTCCTATAGTTGAATCAGCGACCAACTTGCATAAACATTGGCCTCTAACAATTTGTGCTGGGGTGATTTCTATGTCATATTCTTGTAAGGATGTGACCCAGTTTTCCCTTTTTTTGCCTAGTTCTTTCTATACTAACAAATTTCTGACAGTCGGGTAAGCGACAATGATTTTCGTCCTAGATTTCAACAGATAAGATCAAAAGTGTTTTACTGCTTTAAAAACAGCATAAGCTTGATGATCTACTATTGGGTAATTAAGTTATGCTCCCTTGAAGGCTGAGCTCATAAAGGCAATTGGGACTTCGTTGTTTTCAGCGTTCTTTTGAGTTAGGACAGCAGTGTAAGATCAGTGAGAGGCAAACGTGTAGAGGGTGAAGTCTCGTGAAAAATCAGGGCTCATTAGAGAAGGACCGTCTATTATGGCATTTTTTATTGAATCGAAAGCTTGACTTTCTAAAGGTCCCCAATGGTACTATACAACTTTTTTTATTAAGTTTTGTAATGGTCTCGCCATTTCTGAAAAGTTGGGGACGAATCTCCTAACAAAGTTTATCTGTCCTAAGAAAGATTGCATGGAATTTTTTTACGAGGGAGGGGGGAAGTTTTGAAATGACTTGGGTCCTTTCAGGGTCGATAATCATCCCTTCATTTGATACAATAAATCCGAGGAGCTTACCTTGTTCCACTGCTAAGACAGATTTTTTAGGATTTAAGGAAATGTTATACTTATGACATCGTTGTAGAAAAGATCTTAAATGAGCTAGATGATCTCCTTTATTTTTTGAGAAGACAGTGATGTCATCTAGGTAAACTACTACAGATTGATTTATTAAACCGCGGAAAGCGATATCCATCACTCTCTGAAAAGTGGCACCGGCATTTATGAGCCCAAAGGGCATCTTTCTATAAGTGTAGGTGCCCCATAGGGTACAGAAAGTATTTTTGAGCTGGTATGGGGGAGACATAAGGACTTGGTTATACCCGGAAAAACCATCCAACAAGGATAATATTTCAGAGCCAGATACTTGTTGAAGGATTTGCTTCATGGGAGGGACAGGGTAGTTGTCTTTATCAGACGCTTGGTTAAGATTTTGGAAATCGACACATAGTCGGATTTCACCACTCTTCTTTCTGATAGGGACAAGATTAGAAACCCATTGTGTGTGCCTTACTGGGAAGATTATTTTAGCGTTCAGGAGTTTGTTTAATTCCTTCTTGACTGTTGGTTCAAGTTTTGGGTGCATCTTCATTAACTTTTGTTGAACAGGTTGGGTCTGGAGTTTCATGGGAATAATGTGTTGTATGATGTTAAGATCAAAGGTTTCTAGGTCATATAATGTCCAGGCAAAAACATCTTTGAATTCCTTAAACAAATTAATAAATGCTACATTTTCTTGGTCAGAACACCCCAACCCCAAATTGATGCATTGTGGGTTGTCTTTAGTTTCCAAATTTACTTTTTCATGTGTCAAGGAGGAACTATTCATTTTACAATTCACTGATTTTCTGAACTTATCGTGAAGATCATAAAAATTTTCTAACCTAACCATAGATTTTGGGATAGAGTTTACCATGTCTGATGAAGATTCCAGGGATCTTGGATCTGGTATTACCGTAAAGTCGCAAAGATTTTCGTCATGGTTACCTTCGTCGATCACTACACCCTGGAAAGTTTCTTCCATATGTAGAAAACTTATGATCTATTGATCTTCATCGAAGACTCTCCAATTCGTGATGTTGTCCGGGACGGACGGTCTGAACAACAGTTTGACAAAAAATGCATTCAGAGATAGGCCTTCTGCAAGAAAAAGTTTTGAGGTGACATTAGCTAACAAATCGGTCTCAGATTTATTTAATCTAGGAATAGAATTTATGTTAAAAGCAGAAAACGTGTTCATCAAATTCCATACCTCAGTCTGATAGCTTTTAAGGTGCAGAGATAAACAGTGGATAGAATTTTTTACCTATCTAACCATGATTTATGAATCACCAAAGACAGTCAAATTTTGAATGTTCAAATCTAGTTCTTTTCTGAGACCTTGCAGGAGTCCCTCATATTCGACCGTGTTGTTTGTACATTCGAATTCTAACCGGCAAGCAATCAAAGTCTTGTTACCTGCTAGATCGATGAGCATGCTCCCTGCACCAGCTTTTTTCTTAGATTTTGACCCATCGAAGTAAAGAGACCATATTTGATTTTTGTCAGATGCATGTGACCACTGAGAGAAGTTTGTTGACTGTGTGCATGTCATAATTTCAGATTGTTGTTCCGGGTCGGTGATGGTAGAAGTTTCGGCCCTGAAATTGCCGAAAAAGTGTCCATCCCCTGTATTTCAGGCGAATTGGTAGAAGCAGTGAATGGTTCATTGGGATCATTTAAATCAGTTACCATGAACTTAAGATAACGTTCATAATTTACCTTGATTCTGTTAGGCTTTCCATTCTCGGGCAGCCACGAGTGAGACCAATCCGTTGCAAAATAGCCATGTAATTGTTCTGACCAATCTCTACTTAAAAACAAACCATATACTTCTGGGATATCTACAACAATGATATCAATCATTTGATGGACTTTAGGATTAAACGATAATCTGATAAGCACATTTTTTAATTCACCTATCACTTTAACACTAGTTCGATCAAGCTGGATAATTTTCAAGGTGGACGGTTGAACTTCGGCATTAATTTTTTCACAGATAGACCAAGGCATTATGTTATATGATGCACCTGAATCTACCATACATTTATGTACATTCCTATTGAAATTTTCAAAAGTCAACAAAAAGGGAGGGGCATTTCTGCGAGTATTAACAGTAGAAGTTTGTTGTTTTTTAATCGCAGCCCCTGAAACTAGTTTATCTACATTTGTTACACTATTTACAGGAAGGTCTCTTTTATCATGAGGTTTGGATGTCATTTTGGCGGAGGCCTTCTGAGGAGTTTTGGGGTTGTTTTCAACACCTTTGTTGTTGTTCAGATTGTTGTTTTTTCTACTTTCCGCAATATTTTGCAGCATCTTTTGCAAAAGAAAATGGAATTTTAATAATTCGTAAACAGAAATGTTAGCCCTAATTTTATTTAGATCCTCAATCAAATCATAATCTAAACTTGGGTTTGTTGAATTCAGTTTAGTCTCAATTGATTTAGACTGTTTTGGAGGCACAGTAGTTGCAATTTCAGAAGAAGAGTTATTTGTTGTCTTGCTCCTGGTATTGTAAGGATCCACTGTTTCGAAATTAGCCTGAAAAATTCTATTCGAAAAATGTCCGAAAATGTTTGGAGAGGATTCATATTCTTCTACTATCTCTTGTTCAGCTACTTCTTCAGGAATCTCAGGAGGAATCAAGTTATCATGTGCTTCTAGGATCGTTTGAATAGAAAATTGTAAGCTTTCTAGATTTAGGCCTTCAGAATTTGAGTTAGATCGGTTTGTGGGAAAGGTCTTCCTAAAAGGGGGTTTGTAAGGCCCTTTGCTCGAAGAAGCTTCTTCAGCTGACCTTTTCAAATCTATAACTTGATTGGATAAATTTTGGATGACTTTCTGTAAGTTTTCTAGATCCGAACTCTCAGGTTGAGCTTTGTTTTGGGGAGGTCTAGGGAGGATTTCGATTTTCTTCTTGGAGGATGAACTAGTCTCTATCTCGTTACCGGTATTGTCTTTTAAGATGAGAATATCTTTCTCGATTTGACTCGCCTCTTCAAAGGCTTCTAACAATGTGTCTTTCTTGGACCTCTTTACCCAAATGGCTATGTTTTGATGTAAGGCTTTCGTGTAGTATGCAACAATAAGATTTTCGGCAGGCATCGAATCCGAGGGGATTCGGTTCTTTAGTGTCAGGAACCTTTGATTAAAGTCTTTTATCTTTTCTTTGGGGTTCATTTTTAAAATAGAAATCTCCATGACTAGAACTTCAGGAGACTTGCCGTCTCCGAACTTCTCAAGGAAATAGGACTCGAATTTATCCCATGACACGATGGTGTGGGGCTGTTGGGAAAAGTACCAGGTAGAGGCATTGCCTTCAAAGGTGTAGGGAAACAATCTACACACTACATCTTCTTGCTCAACACTACGGAGCCTAATGGATAGCATAAACTTTTTGATGTGATCTTCAGCGATCTGCTTGGAGTCTGGGTCAAATTTAGGGAGCCATTTCTCCGGGTGTTTAGGTAAACGATGTTGGGGCTCAGGTATGGCCACTGCATCTTGGTCGAGACAGGGTCTGGCAGGATTTTTTGGATTGGCCATAGGTGTGGGTGGTGTCGAAGGCTGATATGAGGAACTGCCTTCGTCTGAGGATTCTTCAGAAGAAGAAGAAGGAGATGAAAGGGGTGGTGATGGTGGAATACCAGATCCTCCTGCCGCAGGAGTGAGGATATGATCTGGATTCGTAGGGTTTAAGGTAAGATCAGTACCTTCAAGTTTCTCTCTGATATCAGATAAGTCTAATGGTTGGTTCAAAGGTCGACTTGGTTGTCTGATACGGGCTAAGGCACTGTGCGTTCTTATGAGGGATTGATGAACAATCTCTTGTATGTCGCCACCTGAGGGATTTGGAGTTACTGGTTCAACTGTGATCAGTGGATCATCGTTTGATGTGGTTGTTGTTTGAGGGACAATGTTGTCGTCTGAATGACTTATAGTTACTATAGGTGAGCGGGTAGGTGGGGGAGGAGTCTTGTGACCTCCTCGTGCCATTAATAGTTTTCAGGCCCTCCTTCTAGCATCATTTGTTGATGGGCGAAATTGATCGCTCGTCAACTGGAAGAGTGAATCACGTCCAGGGTTGTCTAATTAACCCAAGTCGTTTGGATTAATTCACTCCGACGAGTTTAGCGGCTCCGTTGGCCGATCTAAGTTCTAAAGAAAGCGAAAAAATAACTAAAGGGAAAAACAATAACTTACTAAATAACAATTACTAAAATCTATATGTACATCTAAGTATATATATGTACAAATTAAATATTATATGTATGATAATTCTATATACAATCTATACAAAACACGAGTTTTAATCTAAACTCGTAAAAATCAATGTAGATTAGTTCCTTTAACAACAATGATAAAGAAAGTGAAAATACTGTCTAATTTTTTTTGGTTTATTTTCTTAGATGTATACACTCATGAAATCAAATATTAAACTGCCCAGTTGAACAGAAAATAGTAGATAGTAGAAAATATTATATATATAGAAAACTTCTATATCTAGCAAGCTAATGTAATCAAATAACAAGCTAACATGTTATTGCATCCAATGTCTGTTCAATATTGAATATCCAGCCACCTTTATCTGAGAAGTAAACCTGCAACAGATCTTGAAATTGCTCTGAATAAATGCAAAACAATAATGCTAGAGATTGAATTATAATAACAGAACATAAAAAGGACACAGTTACAGTGATCTAATGATTTACAAGTAATTACGACGAGATAAATCTTCCTATAAGAACTTGCATGCAGACATTCAACAGAAATTAGAGATGAATCTCCTAATTTAAATTGGATAGATGATCACTGTGTATATATTGTATCTGAAACATAAGATATCAGCAACATATAAAATGAATCATGTCAAATGATAATAAATCACGACGACTAAAGCAATCAACATAAACATAACATGAATCAAAACATCATACAGAAAAGCTAAAGCTATAATGTGCATTCTGTTTCATTCAAGTCTGCGATAAAAACGCCCATACTCTTGCCCCATGCTGAGATGAGGAATGTTTACAAAATGATATGTTTATATAGGTTTCAGGAAACATAATTGTTTCCTGTTGATAAGATCAAATTGGTTTCAAAAAATAAAGGGGGATGCAACCACCCTGATTTCACTAGATATCAAAACACTACCAACAGTCTAATTCTATTTACTCAAAATACAAAATTGATATGGCTGGCAGATCTCAAAAAGTGTCTCATATCATCTTTGAAATCATGGACTCCTTAATTATCCTGAAAACAAAAGAAAATAAGAAGATCTCAGATATGTTTGCACTCATCAAATCAAACAATTCGAATTTTCTTAACTGGCTACAGAATCTTGCGATTATGTAGCTAGTTATAATAGGAAATGCAATCTTATTTTATTGAATAAACAAAGCAGCCTAATCTTAATAATAAAAATAGTTTATTAAATCAAACCAAATATCCTAACTTAAGAATGACAATAATCATGCTAACAAAATCATACCTCTAATCATAAAACCAAATCATGTCAAGAAACTTTGGGATTAACGATGGTTGTAGCTGCCTCTACGTTTTTGAAAATCACATGACCTGTAGTTTTCAAACGCTTCTCCTTCCCTTAGATGATGGATTCAAGTCTGTTGTTTTCGTTTGTCAACATATCAACTTGGTCTCTTAAAGACTTAAGTTGTGACTATAGCAATGGAACATCGGTATAGTATTTGTCGATCCACGATCAGCACACATCACATTGTGACTGTAAGGAATTTGCATTAGAACGAACAACATTATGGGTCGGAGAATCCTTCATGCGAATGGTAGATTTATCACAGAGCTGGATACCAAGGAATTCTGGGTTATCTTTCAAACAAGGAGGCAAATTATCGACATAGTTATAGGGTCGGTTAGGGTATAGCCCGAATGACACGGGGTCCTCTTCAGCAAGGAATTTGTCAATTTCTGAGTCTGAGCCTTCGCTCACTTCAATCATGCTAATCGTGTCTGCACGGGGTTTTTTTTTATTTCGAACACTTCGAGAAATCAACTGACCAGCTCTTTTGTTTTTGAAATTGACATCAACACTTCCTTTTAGCTTCTTTCCTGTAGGTTTCTTCACAGTTTTAGTACAATCCTTTGGATGTGTGACCGGTCGACTGTGTTGTTGAATGTCCTTAGGGTAGCTTGGGGGTTCATTGTTAGGGGAAAAATCACAAGCCTAAAGAGGTGGGGGAGAGGTTGTTGGGTTCACAAGGGTTTCTTCAATGACTGGCTTATCTACTTCTCCCAACTCAAGGTTGCCAAAACCATTTCATGCAATGAACAAATCCCAACAGTCATTTTGTGACTTTAACTAGTGCATGAGGATGATTTTAATGAGGCCATGGTGAAATAGACTTGAATCTTACCTCTGTTTCCTAAATCTTTTCCCCATTTTATACAGACTTATGAGTAGGTAATAAGGCATATTCAACAGAAAACCAATAAAACTCATAAGCAGGCGTAAATGATATAGGAAAATAGGTCTGAATCGTCCCTCACATGTGATGAATTGCTTCACTATAGCAAGTAAATCATGCCACCTAGGTTTCAAAAACGAAATTGGCACACCTCGATCACAGCTGGTTATTTTTCGTGAGGTAAACAGTAACGTCCAAGGGACTTCCTCCACTTTTGCGTTTTTGAACCATTTCTGACCAACTGCTAGCAATCTCATGGCTTGGATTAGGAACTCTTCGGTTACTTCCAATTGCACATCATCGATTTTTTCCCTACAGACATCAAAGGTTAAGGAAAACTCTTGGGCGACCTGAAGATTAAAACCCTGAAACTTTTCGATGAAAATATGTCAACCATTCCTTTC
This sequence comes from Picea mariana, assembly GCA_032191745.1. NCBI lineage: Eukaryota > Viridiplantae > Streptophyta > Pinopsida > Pinales > Pinaceae > Picea > Picea mariana. The sequence goes on from JASDQU010947690.1 coordinate 28,016, forward strand.
CAAATCTTCCCTAGCATTATCATATGAGAGCAGGGTTTGGACGCCGTTCGATTCGACCCTTACCACTGGAGCCATACTGAACGGACGAGTGATTAACACACAACACACAAGTAGGGTTTGCAAAAATGAAACAGAAACATAGCCCCAAGCCTTATCAATACATGTTGTGATGATTCAAATGATGGGCAAGGTGTTTAATCAAAATGTGTGTGAAGAGTTTTGTGAAATCCGAGACCATGCTAAGGAGTAATTGCATCCTGTACATTGTATGCCACCTTGGCATTGGGTACATGCTAGGACCAAAGTACTCTGAAAACTTAGTGCGTGCATCATAGTTTGATTGCAAAGTTAGGTAAGTTTACAAAAATCGAATAGTCAAAGTTTTCATAAAAGAAATATGATCAAACATCAAACCAAAATCAACACAAAAAATTGAATATCAAATGGAGGGGGTATTTTGTTCATACAACCATAAATCTCTTAGGCATGCTTAGAATTGAAAGGGTCACAAACAAGGAGAGCAACATGCTCATGGCAAGAAATCACAATTCTGTAATAAACCATATGCTTTCAATGAAATTTTAAAACAGAATAGTAACGATAGTAGCGAGTTTTCATGCTTTCAGTCATGAAAACGAAGCATGAATAGATGATAGGTAAAATGTGACGATTTACAACTGTCATTTAGAGAAACGCTCATAAAGGGTAATAAAATTGCATAGACCCTTTGTAGGTAGCTTATAAAAATAATAATCACATAACCTCTACCAATAGGTACTAGATTTCATGCATAAGATATCTGAGTTTTTTGTGAGAAACTGGATAGTCTCATGATGACATGTTGTACCTATTAGAGAGATACCAACCAACCATGGATGCATGTTGTTGTAAGGTAGATAGAGAGGTATTGGGGAGGCCCAAAGGTCCCATAGTGATAATAGTGGAGTTCATTCAATGTAAGGTGGACTAGGTCCACTATATTATTAAATAGGGACCACTATGGTAGTTAGATATAATAAATGTAAGAAGACTTCTTAGAAGGTTCTACTTCTAGAAGATCCCTCCTCTAGAATGTTCTTAGGTGATGGTAGCACTATATAAACGGGTTCAAGAAATGTAATGAGATATGCATAAAAATAGTGTATTGTGAGTTGTATCTCAATAGGAGGATGCCCCCTCGAAGAGGTAAGTGAACATGAGAGAATCTCTTCCATAATAGGATCCATTGTATGGTGTTTCCCTACCCCAAGAGTTTGATAGTAATAAAAGAGATTTTGCATATTGTTCTTCTATATCTATTGTGGTGATTTTGTATTCACTTTTTTGGTTCTTAACAATTTGTATCAGATAAATTTTCTTGGCAGTCATTGTGGGCAAATATTTTTTATTTTTAAAGATTTTATTTTTTCGGAGAAGAAAAAATAGGGCCACGACATTCCAGAAAATTTCGGTATATTTCTATGAAGAATTTGCAGAAACAGGTTGCATATATGATTTTCTCTCAGAAAAAAACCCAAGTTGAAAAAAAAAACTATCTGAAACGGTGTCTAGGAAGTCAAGATATTGAAGTTTTAAAATCTGCAATTTTTCAGGTTTTTTCCATGGACGACAGCACGATTTTTTTTTTCTATCGCAGTTGGAAGCCGAATTTGCCCAAACAAATTATAGATCTGATTTCCTCTCACAATTTCACCCAATTTCAAAAACAAATCGTCTGAATCGGAGCTCTAGAAGTGAAGATATCGTTGATTTAAAATCAACTATTAATTTTTGGGTTTTCTCGTGACGAAGGTGGGACTGCATAGTTCATAACTTTTCATAGGGTGCTCAGATGGATATTTCCTCTCAAACCCTCTAATAAATTCTACAAATAACTGAAGCATTCAAATCCCAATTGTATGACAAATTTAATGACACATTGGATGACTTTGTAGATGGCCTCACAAACGGCCTCAATGATAGTTTTCGTAGTATTTAAGATTCATTGGATAACATGTAGGAGAGATTTCTTATGGAAGACATCAGGGATGAATATAATAAAGAAATATATGCTTGGTGTGATTTGGAGGCCGATTGTGATTATTGGTATATGGATAGTTTTCATTTTTGGGATGACAGCCACTTCCATATTTTATTTGATGACTCTACTCCACCTTCTGTAGAGAACATCAATGTCCCACATCAGGATCTAGTTATAATTACCAACATCCAGCCTACATATTCTACAATGGTATTGTTCCTTCCAAATTTAGCTTTGATCCTCTCCCACTATGTGGAGGGATATTCTTATTTGGATCCACATGATAGGTGTCAATATTGGGAGCATCATTTTTAGTTGGTTATTAGGTGTCAATATCTTCTGTATGGGGTTAACATGAGAAATTGGACATGGGACTCTGGTTTACAATGATGGTTGGACTACTTCAGCATGGTGGCTTCCATTTCTCAATGGGACCCTGGTTCGCTAGTCTACTTCAGCACAATGGTCCACACTTATCCATGGGACCCTGGTATATGGTTGTACATCAAGCGTTGAGGACAAAGCTTTCATAAGGGGGATGGAATGTAAGGTAGCTAGAGAGGTAGTGGGGAGGTCCAAAGGGTCCATAGTGATAATAGTGGAGGTCACTCAATGTAAGGTGGACTAGGTCCACTATATTATTAAATAGGGACCACTATGGTAGTTAGATATAATAAATGTAAGAAGACTTCTTAGAAGGTTCTACTTCTAGAAAATTCCTCCTCTAGAATGTTCTTAGGTGATGGTAGCACTATATAAATGGGTTCAAGCAATGTAATGAGATATGAAGAAAAATATTGTATTGTGAGTTGTAGCTCAATAGGAGGATTCCCCCTCGAAGAGGTAAGTGAACATGAGAGAATCCCTTCCATAATAGGATCCATTGTATGGTGTTGCCCAACCCCAAGGGTTTGATAGTAATAAAAGAGATTTTGTATATTGTTCTTCTATATCTATTGTGGTGATTTTGTATTCAGTTCTTTGGTTCTTAATAGTTGTGAAGTCACAAGGGTACATCTGATGAGGTAAATATGCATTGCAATGTAGTGGATGTCCTGGGGACATGTTGTAGTTATTTGAGAACTACCCACATGCCTTGGATGCATTGGTTGTGAAGTCACAAGGGTGCACATGATGAAGTACAGATGCATTGAAAAGTAGTGGATGTCATGGGGACATGTTGTAGTTATTTGAGAACTACCCACAGGCCTTGGATGCATTGGATGTAAAGTCACAATGGTACATGTTGTTCCTGAGATTACACTTAAGGTTTAAAAGAGTAATGTCAAGGCATCATAAATATAAGAGTTGATTTTGAAAGGTGACTTTTCTTCCATTAGTTATATAAGATTTAATTCCTCAAATGAAAATAATGACAAAACAGGACAAAGGCCATAATTTGTCATCTGAGTCGATTTATGAAATCAAATGGTGTGAGATAAAGTTACAAAATCGTTAAACAAAATAAGGCATCAATGCAAGATGAATCTTACCTTGTTCACAGTAGAAGAAAATAAAGCATGCACTCTTGAAAGGATATAAGATTCAGCTATCCAAGTAGCTCACAGGTCTTGTACTTACATAAAGAAAATACAGATGAAAAATTGTTTGCTTAATGAACAACTGATTTGATGTGCTTACAGTCGTTGTGGTACTAAATTGTAAACACTCACTTATCAAGGAGACATAAAAGAAACTATTGTTCAAGGATAAATTCGTGAGTGCGGACACAGACCAATCTCCACAGATCCACCCGGATCTGGAACAAACTGTGACAGAATACTACTCTTTCCCTAGTTCTAAAGTGTTGAATGGACAAGAGA
>JASDQU010947692.1:29602-40099 GCA_032191745.1 Picea mariana
CCCAATAGGATTTTGTGGGTCAAGTCAAGAAGTTTCCAGATGGAGTACCCTACCCATCCCTTTGTAACACACCTGAACCCTAAATACTCTTTTAAGGGATGGGGCATAGAATTTCATTTCCCCTAAACCATGTCATCTCCTCTTTCTGGGATCTCCATCACGTTCTACTCATTCAGAGATTTCCAACCACTATCTTCACGCTAAAAAATGAGCTCAGGATTGGAAGAAATTACTTTCCATATTCCTTTAGGAACTTATTGGTTAAGTTATATGTGGAATCCATGTGCACCCGACTCATACCTATCATCTCGAGTTCTCTAAGATCCCAGATCTTCCAACACTCCTAAATCTATAGTGGAAATCCATCCACCAATAATCTAACAACGAATATCCCTCCATGTTAATGCATATACTTACGGGATAAGTTCAACACTTTTGGGAGTATAGAGTCTAATGACCCCAGTCTCCCAAAGTTCCTATCTCCTAAAATCGGGACCACATTTTTTGGGACCACATTATATTTAGGTGGCTTTTCGGCACATGGTTTCTTTGTCGATGGTTTTCTATTTCCAGTTAAGGAATTAGGGTGTTGGACTAATCAAGATCATTGGTTTAGGGTTTTGGATGCCACTGGCTCCTATATGTATTTTGTATTGTAAACATTGTAACACAATGAATGAATATAGAATATGATGGTTTTCCCGGTTTCGGTTTCCAAGGGAAAAATCTCTGTGTAATGTTTGTATTTGCCATTGTATATTTTCTATTCTTTTATGAATATCTATTTACAATAGATATTGTAAAAGGTTAGAATTTACATTTGGTATTATAGCTTTATTGGCTTCAGGGGGACGCCTTTGTGGTCAAGGGTTTGGCTCGAGACTGTGATATGCCTTGTTACAGTGGGAGATCTGTGGTATTTTTCTTCAAGTGAAAAGAAATGGCAAGCAATTCGAAGATGGAGATCGAGAAGTTTAATGGGAAAATTTTTGAGTTGTGGAAGCTCAATATGGAAGATCTATTGCTGAATATAGATTAGTGGATTGCAGTAGATCTAGGTACTACACCTATAGGAACTTCTGCAGATGACTGGAAAAAGTTGGATCAGAAGCCAAAGAGCGCAATCTGATTGTGTCTCTCCAATTCAGTATTACTGAATGTGTTAGAGGAAGCTACAACCAAGGATTTATGGGAAAAGTTGGGGAAGATGTATCAGCCTAAGTCCCTGGTAAATAAACTATTCCTAAGAAATAAGCTGTATAACCTAAGGATGAGAGATGTAGATTCGGTGGCAGATCGTTTGAACACCTTCAATACTGTGGTAAGTCAGTTAGTATCTGTTGAGATTAAAATTTTAGATGAAGATAAATGTATCATTTTGTTGTGTTCTTTACTAGACTCATGGGATAGTCTAGCTGTGGCCATAGGTAGTAATACAAATTCCTTGAAGTTTGAAGAAGTGGTCTCATCCTTGTTGTCGGAGGAGATGAGACAGAAGAATATGGAAAGACATAACAAAGACGCATTATTTTCAAGAGGAAGTTCCTAGGAAGGAAATAGATCTTATTTCTCAAGTGGGAGATCTAAGTCTAAGGGTAGATTTAAATCTCCTGGAAATTTTGTAAGGGTATGTTGGATATGTGGAAAAGAAGGGCACTATAAGAATCAGTGTAGATCCAAAGTTGAGAAAAAGAAGGGATCTGAAGAATATTCTTCTACAGAAGAAAAGACCTCCAAGAAAGGAGGGGATGTGTACTTGGCCTCTTCAATAACACATGCAGATTATGAGGCATGGTTGATTGACTCTGGTTCATCCTTTCATATTACTCCCCACAGGGAGTGGTTTTGCAAATATGAAAGGTATGATGGAGGTAATGTTTTCTTAGGTAATAATTTGACAACCAGAATCATATGAAGAGGAAGGGTCAAGTTGAGGCTCATAGATGGAAGGATTATAACACTACCTGGCATTCTGCACATCCCAGGTATGGCCAAAAATTTGATTTATGTAATCAAAATGGAAGATGCAGGGGTAAAAATAATATTTGAAAAGGGAACTTGCAGGATGGTTCGAGGAGCAATGGTGTTGCTGAAGGGAGTTCGGTTTGGAAATCTGTATAAGCTACTAGGAATCACTATTAGTGATGGTTTTAATAGATCCATTGTTCCTAATATTGGAGTTGAAGAAGAAAGAACTCCTATAGTCTCTGGAGAAAAGGTTATGTTGTGGCATCAAATATTGGGGCATATCGGAGTGAAGGGTCTTCAACTACTACATGGTAAAGGTTTGGTTGAAGGTATGTATAGCTGCTCTCTGGATTTTTATTTCTATGAACATTGTCTATATGGGAAGCAGAATCGGGTAAGATTCCCCTCTAGTGCAACGAGGGCTGAAGGAATTTTACAGCTAGTTCACAGTGATGTTTCTGGACCTATGTCGGTCCCATCATTTGGAAAATCTATGTACTATGTCTCATTTATAGATGACTTCTTGAGGAAAACTTGGATATATTTCCTCAGGAAGAAATCTGAAGTCTTTGACAGGTTTAAAGCGTTTAAGGCTCTTGTTGAGAATCAAATAGAGAAAAGAATTAAGGTGCTGAGGAAAGATAATGGCAGAGAGTTCCACGGGAATGAATTTGAAGAATTCTGTAAGAGGTGTGGTATAGCAAGGAAGAAGACTACTCCATATACACCTCAGTAGAATGGAGTTGTAGAAAGGATGAACATGACGTTGATGGAAAAATCAAGGTGCATGCTTAGTGGTGTCAGGTTAGGGAAAGAATTCTGGGCAGAGGCAGTGGGTAGTGCATGTTATCTGGTCAACAAATCACCCTCATCAACGTTGTATTACAAGACTCCACAAGAGGTATGGACTGGTAATGAACCTTCTCTCACACATCTTAAGGTATTTGGCTGCGATCCATATGTTCATGTTCCAAAGGAAAACATGAGTAAGATGGATAATAAGGCTGAAAAATGTATCTTTATTGGATATAAATATGGTCTCAAAGTTTATAATATTTGGAACCCAGAAACTAAGAAGGTAGTGTATAGCCGAGATGTGATATTTAGAGAAATGAAGGATGTTTTTAAACAAGAATTCCTACCAATTAAGGAAGAACCAGAGAAAATAGAGTTTGATTTAAATGATGATAAATCAGACACTACAGAAGAAAATGAATCAGAAGAAGAAGATCCTCATACTCCAGTATTGAGGATATCAGATGGAGAAAGAAGGCTACCGAAAAGGTATAGTCCATCTGATTTCTGTTCAAATTTTTCTTTGTTTATTAGTGATGATGATCCTAGAACTGTCAGGGAGGCAGTGGATTCAGAGGATGGAAATCTCTGGAAAAGGGCCATGGAAGAAGAAATGGAATATTTAGATAAGAATGAGGCTTGGTAAAGTGGAGAAATACAAAGCTCGGTTAGTAGCAAAGGGTTATTCCCAGGTTGAGAGAATTGATTTTGGTGAGATTTTTTCTCATGTTGCCAAGTTAACCTCCATAAGATTTATGTTATCTATTGTTGTTGCATTTGACTTTGAAATAGAACAAATGGATTTGAAGACAACATTCCTTCATGGGGATCTGGAAGAAGAAATCTTTATGAAGAAAACAGAAGGTTATGCTGTGAAGGGAAAGAAGGAGCTGGTATGCAAGATGAAAAAGTCCTTGTATGGTTTAAAAAAATCGCCAAGAATGTGGTATCAAAAATTTGATACTTATATGATGGGACTTGGCTTCACAAGAAGCAAATAAGATCACTGTGTGTATTTTAAATTAATTGGTGATCATTTGATTTATTTGGTCTTATATGTGGATGACATGTTGCTGATAGGAAACAACAAGGAGATTATCCACAATGTGAAAACTTAGTTGTCCTCTAAATTTGACATGAAGAATCTCGGTGCTTCAAATTTCATTTTGGGCATGGAAATTAAAAGAGATCAGAAAAGGAGGAAACAAAGGTTAAATAAGAGAAAATATGTCGAGACAATATTGTAGAGTTTTAATATGCAGGAATGTAAACTGGTCAAGGTTCCTATTTCTGTTGGTGTAAAGTTATCTGTGGATCAGTATCCCAAGACACATGAAGAAGAGGAGGACATATCTCATGTTCCATATGCGAGTGCAGTTGGTATTTTGATGTATGCAATGGTATGTACTAGACCGTACATTGCACATGTAGTGAGAGTTTTGAGTAGGTATATGTCAAAACCACGAAAGGAGCATTGGACAATAGTAAAAAGGGTTTTCATGTATTTGTGTGGCACTAATAGCTATGGATTGTGATAGGAAGGAAGATTGGGATTGGAAAAAGTGGTGGATATACATGTCTTTGTGGATGCATACTAGGCTAGAGATTTGCGTCGTAGGATATCTACAAGTGGGTAAGTGTTTAACCTATTTGGAGGAGCAATAAGTTGGATGAGAAAAAGACAGGCTGTAGTGGCACTTTCAACTACAGAAGCTAAATACATGGTAGTCACTCATGCAAGTAAGGAAGAAGTATGGTTAAAAATATTTTGTTCAGGTATTGGGTTGGTACAACAAGCTGTAAGGATAGAGTGTGATAGTCAGAGTGCAATTTTTCTAGCGAAGAACCCTTCTTATCATTCAAAGACAAAGCACATTGATGTTTAATATCACTTTGTGAGAGACATGATTGAAGAAAATAAAGTGTCACTGATGAAGGTGGACACTGTGAATAATGTTGCAGACTCATTAAAAGAATCTGTGAGCACTGAGAAGTTGTCTTGGTGTGGAGGATCCATGGGGATTGCTACCCTGGATTGTTGACTATGTAACCCTGTAACCCCCTGTGTGCAAAAAAAACAACAAGTGGGAGAATGTTAGGTATGTGTGATATTCTTTGCATGTGTAGTAGTGTGGGAGCATATGTATTGGGAATGCAGTAGGGTAAGAGGGGGGGCCACTAGGACCCCCCATGCTAGAATTCGGGGCCAACTCCCTTGAATTTTTCTTTTCTGCATCGGGGATGCATTTTTCAGGACCACATTTTTTGGGACCACATTATATTTAGGTGGTTTTTAGGCACATGGTTTCTTTGCTGGTGGTTTTCTATTTCCGGTTAAGGAATTAGGGTTTTGGAATATTCCATGTCATTGAGTTAGGGTTTTGGATGCCACTGGCTCCTATATGTATTTTGTATTGTAAACATTGTAACACAATGAATGAATATAGAATATGTTGGTTTTCCCGGTTTGGGTTTCCAGGGGAAAAATCTCTATGTAATGTTTGTATTTTCCATTGTATCTTTTTTGTTCTTTTTTGAATATCTGTTTACAGTAGATATTGTACAAGCTTAGAATTTACAGAAAGGGATTCTGAAGCATTCTCAAATTGATGGTTCATGACACTACGTAACTTCAGCACTTGAAGGTTTCCTCACCTCTAACCACCCTTCCTTCCAGAGTTCCAAATTCAAAACATGTGGAGTACTCTGATCAACGGTCTACATTGAATCTGGGTGGACGATATCTACTCTGGAATTTGAGCCTTTGGGAACTCTCGACCCAATGTGAAACACTCCTCAACTCTCCTAGAGTGTCTAACTCTGAACCACACTTGATTCATTGCCACGTGATTTTGATGCGAATGACTAGGATTTACTTCATCCTTTGGAGCTTCATGAAACTTGGATGCTCTCATGCTTCTCCCACAAGATGGACCAAGCAGTGAGTTCTAGGTGTGATATGTGTATGAGGTAGTGATGACACATGGCCACTTCATAGGGTGACACATGTCACATGCTAATGGGCACATAAGGTATACAATACACACAAATCCAAGTGACATGTGGCATGTCAAACATGGGTCCACGTCACCCTAGGTGACATCAGCATGCCACATCACCTCAGATATACGACCTTTGTCACTTTGCAACTTCAGTGTTTGGGGGTTTCATGGTGTAATCCTCTCCTTACTCCTGGAGTAGGTCAAATACGACTTGACCATGGAGTATATCCAATTGTCACGTGTGGTCCCAATGCTCCTCTAGATGGATGCCTCTTGTTAACTTGTGACTTCAACGTTCGGGGTTTTGGCACTACAAAAACTTTGTTCTCCTGAAGTGGGACTTCGCTGAAGTACCATATGTGAAACCCTCCACTGGTGGATCTGATGGTTCAGAAGGGGCCCTAACCGACTCCCCCAATCAACGAATCACAACATTTCATGACTCCGACATTCATAGGTTTTGGGCTTGTGAATTTGTGACATTCTGGATTTTCGAACTCCCAAAGCTCCGAAGCTAATAAGAACTTAGCACCATTCAGACTAGCACCAGGTTCCCAGACCTTAGTCATATGGGTCCTCTGAAAATCCTCGTGGCCTACATTCTTAACTCTTGCCAAGGTTCTATGTGCGTTCGCACTACCTTTCCTAAGCTTAATGAACCCCTTTCTTAGGAGATCCAAATAACTGGAAGTGTAAATATGCACATATGAAATTTGAGCCTATGTTTAGCAAAATCACATTTCTTTTCCTTTAATTTGAGCCACTACAGGAGGCTCTAGTACTTACGTATACAAATCATATTCTACCATATAGATCCTTAATTTCTTAAATACAAAATCAATCAAAATATAAAGGAACACAGTCTAACTATCAAGCAAACATGCACATCCCTGAAACACTCACAGGATATTCAACTTTGTTTTAGAGTTACAACTCTATTGTACAGGGTATGATAATACTTATCTATTTCAAATTGTAACCAAACTAACTGACTGTGGGTGTGCACCTTTCCACCCAACCATAGGCTCAAAGGAATTCACTCGTATCACTCTGGCCACCCCCTATTCCAAGACATGATATCACTAGGGAATCTATTCCATTTATCAGAGACTCTCTCTCTATCACAACAACTCTACAAGGTTTATCAGATGCTTCCTCAACATCAAACTCACGATCTTCCTCCTTTCTTCTACATATCTGGGTTGTGCCTTCCCCTCTGTGCATGTGCTCTTGTTTGGTGTCTCTCCTACTCTCCCCTATGAACTTTCTATGCGTGTATAGTTTTTTGCCTCTTTTCCTAGAACAGTTCTCGACTTATCCTATTCCTTCTATTAGAAGGAAACTTGGGTCAGCCTGGCCTGCCAGACCCTATGGTACTTTGGGTTGACATTCTTCCGTTAGAACATGCTTCCATTCATGGGTGTGGTTGACGTTTCAACCACTAGTCCTGTATTCATTAATTGATTCCTCCTTGGGAACCAGAGGAGGTTTATTATCCCCAACAAGGGATATTTTGGGGTCATTTGACATGATGGACCCTTTCTATAATTTTCCTTTTTCTTTCCTCTAGTGATATCATGGAGAGTACTTTAAGGCTTCACCCCCACATTCAGTTATTGACAATTTAAACAATAATGCATTTACATTGTTCCCATGTCACACCATGGTAATCATGATTAATGATTAATTATAATATGGGGGAAACAATTGTATTACAATCCTCTCCCCCTTAAAAGGAACACTGTCCTCAATGTTCTTTCTTAGTAACACCTATCATGCCTCTGTCATTTAGCTGCTTCAGAAATCTTGATCCTCTTTTTGGTTCAATTCCTTTCAGACTCTTGGCCTTATTCACCTGCCTTCGATAATCTTGGAAAACAAGAATATTAATCACAATTTCATGCAAAAATATTTTACTGTTGTTCAAAATTCAATAGGAAAAATTTCATATTGTAGCACACTACTTATCTGTGAAGTTCATGGATTTGAATCCACATGGTTGTCTTGTTATTTTGGCTCACTTTTTTTCCTGGACATACCCATTGTGTGCATGATTCCAATCAATAGAGTATGATATTTTTCAAAGTCTCCTCTTCCTTGTGGTTACTCACCCTCCAAGCTCAGGCTCAAAAATCCCCTTCTCTACTATATAGTTCCTCAGGCGATCCATCTTTCCTTGCCAAGGATTTCTCACACAAGAATAATTTCAGAGACTTCATTGAGCCTTATAGTCAAGGTGTCCCTCAAACTTTCTCTATGGAGGCATCCCTCCATCTTGTGTTGCCACAACACATCATATTCTAGCTGATCATGGATTACCACAAGGTTCTCCTATCCCAATCAGTGGCCTTTTTCATGATTTTTAACTTGACAAACTTCACCTTTCCTCCCGAGACAAATATTTTTCATCTCACGTGTATCACAGGTATACACAAATTATGAGATATTATCATCAATTTCAAATTCATATTTTTCTTACAAATTTGTTACCCATAGATTTCCACATTCCACATTTATTTTCAGATCCGTTCTGCATAGGAACTATATTTTCCAGTATGAGACCTTCTTCCCCATAGTAGTTAGCTTAGAGGGGAATTATTCTTCCTTATGGACTTACAATACTGCCATATATAAGACTCTTTTCTCCCTGCAATTTCCACATTCCTCAGCCAAACAAATTGTTAGTTTTCATGCACTTTATATTTTCAAAACTATGCATACTAATAGTCCAAGTTATTTTCATCTATTCAAGGATACAAAGAAAAAATAAATATCATTATTTACGTATGCATCCTTTCAACATACTAATTTTTTTTCCAAATTCAATTTAGATATCAAATAAGTTTAATCAGTGTGCCAATCTTCATGTCAACATCCATACCCAACGTCCCCTTACATTGGTTTTAAATTATTATATTTCATGTCAGGCACTTTTTCCAAGGGGTGTTGAAACTCAACCCCCTTATTACCATATGGATTCTATATCCATATTTATTATTATATCAGAACCATATTTTCTTCTCTGAATCGACCACAACCTCAAATCATCACTCATGAAACTCAAAGTTTCACATGAATTCCTTCAAGTACTTATTTCCTTATCGAGAATCAGAGTACCAACATTTAGGGTCACCTTATTTCTCTCCTTACCAATCGTACAACTCTGTAGAGTACTGGAAGATACTTCTTCCACAATGGGAAGCACTGTATATGCCCCATTCTTTTACCACATGCATCCTGTCAATGCATTAAATCAACGTGCTGTCTATGAGAAATTTTGTTTCCAATCATTCCTTGATTGGTCAATGAAGACATATCAATTCATGAATTATTTCAAGGGTCACAATGATGCAAGGACGAAGTTAATCCCTGCTAGATCCTTCTTAAATGCTGACAAAATTCAAAATCAGACTCGCAAATCACCCAGAAAACCCGATCACAGTACGAGTTTACACAACAAAATGCATGAGTTTCTTATAGGTTCACCCACCGATTGTTCACCGATCGACAAGTCACAGTGATTGCCGAACCCCAATGTGCTCACTCTTTATTGGAGATTTCAATCTCCGTAATCTGAAAATCACTTGCCCGACTCTTTTAATCGTGGCTTCTGATCATCCACCCCGAAGATATCAACAATGTTTGTTTATTGTGGATCGTGAATTAGTATGTCCATTATTTTCTCCTTCGCTCTCCGCAATGATTCCCAACTGTCAATCTAATCAAACGACTGGTGTTTGATTCGTTAACTCCAGTGGATCTTTAATTTTATCCGATGAATGAGATCGTTTTACCTTCGATGAATGACTCTCGTTCATATCCTTTGTCAGGTTCTTGATTAACCTAATTCGATTAGCGTTTTCTTCTTTATTCATAGCCTACTTGGGTATCAATGGCATACAACTTCCTTTCAAATTTTTTTGCATAACATTAAGACAATAAAACATTTTAGAAGGGATTCTTACCCAATCCCTTCATACCTTTTTCCACATAGGCATGAACACTTTGTATACATGTTATGGCTTTCAGTACCCTCTCTGATATTACCTTATCAATGGTGCTTCCTGGGGACTTCTAAAGTCCCTTCAACAATCTTTCCACAACAACTTTCTCATAGTCATCCTCTTCTCGAGGTTGTCCACCATTGGAAACTGTCTCTCTCAAAAGTTCCAATTTATCTCTATACATGAAATACATCATAATTATGTTAGTCATCATGTAAAAATAAAAGTTCAAGTGTCATAGATTTTAAACCAACAAAATAGTTTTTAGGTATGTCCTAGCATATCTCTATGCACTTCATCACATTATCCTTAATGTTTTCATGAATGCAATACATAAATTTCTCAACTGATTCTTCATTAATACAACCCTCACTATGGTTTCAAAACATTTAATTTCATCAATGTACCATATTTCCCATCCTAGAGAAAAAAATAATACACAACAAGAAAAGAGTTAAGGGTTCTTCCCTTTTTCCAACTCCTTCTACACAGCATGGGACTTTCAACCTGGTTGATTTATTTCTAAGGCCTCACTACCTTTTCTTACATGGTTTCAACCAAGCCAAATTAATCAACATACTCATTTATTCATTCTCCCTTTTCAAGTTGTACTTGTTATTTACAATTTCTCATCTAAGACCTACAACTTTGTAAGAAATTCAAAGTTCTTAGGGTGGGAAAAGTGTTCCTCTTTTTTACTTTTCTTTGCTTTTGCAATTTACTTCCTG
>JASDQU010947693.1:23892-37642 GCA_032191745.1 Picea mariana
CATGGCTTATGTAGCCAAGCAGGTAATAAAAAGATAATATGTGAATGATAAAATGTCTTGTTAACATATTTTGGATGTTATATCATGGATAAGGGTCGTATTGGTTTCCATGTCATGCCTTGTGGGTCATATTTGGCTTGTGGTTGTTATCTCTGTGATATTGTAAGTTATCTTACTACAATAACATATCCATAAGTTGGAATTTCATTCCACATGAATACATCATTTCTAATAGTGTGTTTGTGTTGTGAATAATCCCACATGCATAACAATTGTGAGATAGAGATGATTTACAAAGAATTACCCATCCCTAAAGATTTTCCACTCCAAAAGTTGACTCCGGAGTGCAAAACCCTCCCTCACTTTGGTACTAATATTGTTGACGATGTCGATGTCATGTCATGTCTTGTATGTCTTCTTTGGCTTGTGGTTTCTATATGTGATGTTACAAGTTATCTGATCATACTGACACATCTCTATGTTTTTGAACTGCATTTAATATCATCTATATTTATTATTAATCGTGATGGGGCTCTAATATAATTTGATGTTTATTGTTGTATAGGTAGCACCATTTAAAAGGTTGCATAGAATAAATTTTGTGGACTCTATACCCAAGTCTAGCTCAGGGAAGATTCTTCGACGAGAGCTTATTGCGAAGACCAAATCAAAATTGTAAGCAAAAAAAAAATATATCATTTTTCTAGTATCATTGTACAACCATGCACAAACTTTGTAAGATCACCCCATATCACGCTATCGACAGAAATGCCCTATTCTTTTTTAGCAAGTTGTTAACAAAAACACTTTAAATRTCAATAACAAAATAAATGATTGTATTATTGTTTATGAATATATATGGAAAGAGGTGAGAAATTGCAACATGGAATGGTGTGTATATTGTTTAGGAAAATATGTGGCAAAATGTGAGAAATTGCAACATGTAATGGTATATATATTGTTTCTATTTTTCTTTATTTATTTTGTTAACAAAATTTAAGATTATAAAAATACTAGGAGATAATTTTTTAGATGTCAAATTTTCATTATTATTTGGTATGTGGATATAGATTTTGTACTATATGCATTTAGAATATGACAAATGTAATTTTTATTTTATTTTATGTTTTGTAAATTTATATATTTCTTTTAAAAGAGAACAATTTTCATTATTGTTTGGTATATGCATATTTAATATATGGAAAATGTAATTTTTGGTAATTTGCAAAATTACGTATTTTTTTAGAAAATGATTCAACAATTCAATACACTCATAACTACATGTTGATCAACATAACTACATGTTGATCACAAATTTCATGTTGATATGGAATATAAAAAAGAGGAAGCATATGAAATACCAACTTAATTTTTTAAATTGATTATTCTTTTATTTCATAATTAATATTGTGAATATAAAATTATGTAGTATGGTATTACATTTGTTAATGTAGAGATAATTTTTAATATATTATTATATTAGATATTATGGATATTTTTACTTTTTGGGATTGCACAATGAACATTTTAAAGGAAAAATTCTCAATTACTTTTAGGAGAATAAAATATAATTTTTTTTTTTTAAATTATTTTATTGATTTTTTTATTTCTAAAATACTTAAAAAATAATATTCTTCTTTTTATTTATTAAAAAATGAATATTTAAAGAAAGGATTTACAATTACATTATTTATATATTTAAGAAAATAGTAAAAAAATTTGAATGAATAAAATACAATTTATTTGCTAAAAAAAACTATTATATTGAATTTTTCTACTTCTAAAAAAATTTGACTTTAAAATTGAAAGAAAAAAATAAATCAATATGCTTATCAACAATATTAAGTAAAATTTCTAATGAAAATGATAATATTCCAAGGATTGCCTTTCAAGAGCTTTAATACCGTGATTTGAAGCACTTGGGTATGAAACTAAGATATAAATATGAGCACAAAAAATTGTAACATGTAAATAGAAGAGCGCTCTCTCTCTATATATATTGAAAGAGCAAAGTGTTAGATTTCAGTTGTTTATAAATATTAATTGAGAGAGAAAATTGCACATGATATAATCCATAATCCATGTGGAATAAATGAAGAAGGTCTACCCACATAAAGGTGAGCACCCCCATGTTGACACCCACAAATAAAAATTAGCTCTTAATACAAGCATATACATTAAGATGTCATGTTGTTGGATTCTCTTTGTCAATATATGTTAATTTAGCGAGCRAATTGTTGRGTTCACTTGTCTATAAATAATAATTAAGAGAGCAAAGTACAAATAATATAATCCATGTTGGATAAATGAATGAGGGTCGATCCACATAAATATGTTCATTGGGCATGAATAAGAATTTCCTTAACACTCACAAATAAGCATTAGCTCTTTATCACTCACCTTTAATGATTATTTGGGGAAGACATAAATGAAACGAGGAAGTTTGCATTACATTAACACTCCCTCAAAAATCACTCACAATTGAGTAAGCAGTGTCAATCCTCCTTTTTGGATTTATCAGGTACACAAATAGAAAGTAGCCAACTCTTAAGGGAGCAAATAGTGCCAATTCTTTTCAAATTTAACATGCATAATAATACAAATAAGTGACCTAAATTTTTTATGAGACTCAGTCTAGTTGACATTGTCCAAATATGTATCTTGCACTTTATCTCATGTACTTGGTGAAAATGAAATGAGGAAATTTGCATTACATTAAAACTCTTAAATGTCAACTTCTCAAAAATAGCTTATAGTTGAGTAAACAATGTCAATCTTCTTGGATTTATCAAATACATAAATAGAGAGTAGTGAATTCTTAATGAAGCAAATAGCGCTAATCCTTTTCAGATTTATCATGCATAATAATGTAAATAAGCGTGTCCACTATTATATGAGGCTTAGTGTAGTTAACATTGCCCAAATGTGTATATTATACTTTATCTTATGTATTTTATCTTTATAAGCATTTTGGTAAAAATGATCATACATCTAAATTTTGTATTATCTTAACTCTAAGCTTAAAAGACTTGGTTGAAGAAGACTATTCTCACTAATTTTCTACTTCTAGATATACCTATAGAGTGGGTAACATATAGAATTATGGCAATCTCATTTTCATGTACTTGCATTCTTTCTTATGTTTATGAGTATTTCATATTGTTATGAGTTGTGCTAAAATCAATTGGTGTTTGAGTCTAAAGATTAGAGTTTTTTTGTAGTTATACAATTACAATACCCTATGGATCTCTTTATTACGAAATACTCCTTGTACTTTCGTCTCCAACTTGTTTAAGTGATCCACAATGCATCTATTTCAATACATTGACAGGTAAATAACACCTAATAATTTAAGCTTCCTTATTATTTTTTGTGTTTTCTTCATAGTTGTAGTATCCATCTCTTTAAAAATTCCAGTTTTATTGCAATTGCATTGCAAATCTTTGAAGACTAATACCATGAATTTCTAGGTGAAAAAAACTCATTATAGATCATAATTAAGGTATCATTGTTTTAATTTGTGACAAAGGACACCTTATTTTTGTGTCTAATGTGACCTTATCATGATTTATTTTAGTCGTCTCACTTTTTCTAGGCCTATGTTGTGTCGTTTCACGCTTGTGCATGTCTTTCTTAATGTTGGAGGGTTAAGACCTAGGGTTCGTCTAGATTTGAACAACAAAAACCCCAAAGCATTTGCATATCAATCCTCACCCAAGGCTGAAGAAGGTCTCACTTGAGACACTATGAGGATCAAAGAGACCATATGGTCTTGTGTCAAGGATGAAGGAATAAACACACACAGGTCCATCTGGGTTGACATTCATACATTCCATCGCTGACAACTTACTATTATCAATATGCAGAAACCATACACACACATATCCAAATAACACATGAGTGACACATGATAGATCATAATCATTGAAGCTTTATTATTCTCCTCATTCCATTAAGCACAAACATACATTAAGAGAATCATATTTGACAATAACATAGTTTCATATCCCTTTAGATAGTTCCCCAGATTTACACTACATCGCGCCATGTGTATCCTTTCAAGCATTTCATCTAAGACAAACTCTGACTATAATGGGAGACATTACAATACCACAAAGGCTCGAATGAGCTCAACAACAATAACAACAACAACTTAGTCAACTCATTCAACGAGTAACTCTATTTATGTTGTTGTTGCTTCCTTTTATATATTTCTCTACTCGGGAGCTCTGTCCATGTCAGTTCTACTCCACTCTCTCTACTGACTAATAGTCTCACACATTTTTGTCACCTACCTGCATTCCACGTATCCTTTTTGGAATCGAGGTAATCTTAATTGTCTTTCCAACTCATCTTTTGTTTTCTCCATGTTTCCTTGTGTTGTTGGTAGTAATTATTCAAGGAGCTTTCTCGACGATTCATTTCTTGATTCTGGCATGCATCTTCTTGATTTCTGGTGTGCATCTCAAAACATGGATCGACGTGCATTTGGTAGACCTTGGACTTAGCGCGCAATATTATAACTCAGTCTAGCACACACTTCTTCTCAATCCTCATGCCTTAACTTGGGCGCATACAAAACTGGAATGAACATGCACAACTTCGTTTGTGCACGTGCGCGATATTAACCCAAAAATTTGGGTGCTAATAGGCCCCCACCACTATTACTTGGCTCGTCCTCGAGCTAACTGTCTCATGGAGTGACCGTCACAATTTATTTGAATAAGAGCAAATAATCATTATGGGTCGACTCAAACATCAAACCAAGTTGTGATTGCAGTCGGGTTTGAGTAAGAGAAAATCATCTTTCTAGGATATAGTTGCAACCCGACATAGGTCCTGAAATTAGTCAAGTAGAACCCAAGGTAAGTGATGGATTTGGATTTCATTTGGCCAGATGCTCGATTCTTTCCCTTTGAAGGTGTCCGTGGTGATGAATGGGGGATTTGTTTAAATCACATCACATAGACACCGACCCCCTCAAATAACTTAAGCTCCATCAATAGAGAGCATCATCCTCTGCTTGTCTTTTTGTTCTGGTAAGACAAGACATAGGATGGGGACCTCCTAGTTTGGTGGAGCGGGGATTCTGCAGTCTCGGGCTAACCACTTCAGGAAAGGTGATAATCCATGGCGACAGGGAAACCAACTTCGGGCTTAGAGAGTTGGTGGACTATCGCATCTTCAAAGCACAGTTCATGGAAATGTGGCGGTTGTGGTTTTGTCTTGGTGAAAAATAAGAGAGTAGGACCTTTGTTGAGGAGCTGGTGGCAGCATGGAAATCTTCGTGAAGATTGGACTGTCTATCTGAACTGATAATTGCACGTCCTGAAAGATGAGTGAGGTTGGGCAAGAAAGGGGACTTGAACCAAGAAATTTGGTAAGATCAATGGAAAGTGGAATGATAACAGTGAGAGGGGAGAAAATGGGGTGTGGGCAACGAGCGGGGGTGAGAGGGAATGGGATGTGGAGAATTTATCCAACGAATGCATGGGCAAAAAAAGATATATATATATATATATATATATATATATATATATATATATATATATAGGGTGAAAAAGTGATTGGCGGTGGCAGCCGGATGAAGATAAAGAACCGACCAATGGATTGATCATAAAATAAAATGGAGTTCCAACGAAGTCCCACTGGTGAGGAAATAACGGTTCAGATCCGTCGTATTGGTGATGTTCCTTTTGAAAGATTGCATCATTGCTTCATACGTTCCAAGGCTATGGGTGAGTTGTTCGGATCAAAATGCTTGACCCTTTAGAGTAATGTAATGACAGGGACTTCAGGCTAGCCCCGTGTGAATCCCTTTCCAGAGCCAGTACTTTGTACGTATGCCATAACTTCGACTTGAATTGGGAAATCTTGGAAATATGTAAATCTGTCATTCCATCCAATCCGCTTGTGTGACTGGAGTGTGCTCTATGCTACTAGAAAGGAAAATTATGCCAAATATTTATTCTTATATCTGTTGTACATCCTACGCTAACCCTACTTTATAGAACTTCAGGGCTGAGAGGGGGAGCTAAGTGATGGTTTACCCCTACGGACCGTAGTACACCTTCAACCTGCTTCCATTAATAAGTTCCTTGAGTGGATATCCTTGTAATGTAGCCAACTTGGTGACACCGACTTCATTGATGTAGACCATATGGAAAGGACCCAACCACCGCATGTGTATCTTTCCAAGGTGCGGTAATTTTTTTTGTCATATAACAAAACAAAATATCCAGGCTGGAGGATTTTCTAGTGGGTGTTGTGATCATGCCATGCCTTTTCTCTCTTCTTTTAAACCACTAAGTTGAATCCCACCATCATATGATCCTCTTCTAGCTCCATAAGTTCATCTAACTTGTGTTGAAAGGACTATTTGTCTGTCATTTGAGTGGCCAGAGCAACGCAGAGGCTAGGGACTATAAATTTTAGTGGCGTGACCGCTTCTTTACCGTAGACCAACCTAAATGGTGTGTGCTTTGTCAACATTTTGCAAGTTTTCCAATATGCCCATAATACTGCAGGGAACATTGATCACAATCGTCACGCTGCACATTACAAACTTTGGTTAAACCATGCTCTAAAATTGTATTAAAAGCTTCAACCGTACCATTAGCTTGAGGATGATAGGGAGTTCTCTTCTGGTGATAGATCATGAAATCCTAAGTGAGTTGTTGAATGGTCTCATTCAAAAAATGCGAGCCTTGGTCGCTCATCAACATCCTTGGACAATTGAATATGGTAATCACATTCTCAAAAAGGAATCGTGTTGTTGTTTATGTTATACAATCCTTAACTAGTGCGGCTTCGACCCATCTTGTTAGATATTTTGTAGCGGTAATAATGTAGTGCGCAAATGTTTGACACGCGAGAGGATTAATGGGCCCCACAAAATCTATTACCCATTTTTCAAACGAATCTAGCGTTGTGACTAGAAAAAAGGGGAGCTCATCCCATTGGCAAGGATTTCTAATTCGTTGACATATGTCACATCGTTTACAATAGTCCTTGGCATCTGCAAAGAGTGAGGGCCACCAAAGCCTTTCACACATAACTTTCTGCGTTGTGGCCTTATCGACATTGTGTCCTCCTGCAATAACTTCATGTGATTCATACAAAATGGGATCTTGTTCATGCTATAATGCACACCTACGTAGGAAACCATTCGCTCCCAACTTATACAATTTCTCAATGATCAATTGATAATCTACGCTAGAGATCACTAGTTGACAACGTTGAGTCGGGGTATACCCTATGGGAGCTTGTCCTTACATGAGGAATCCAATGAACTTGGATCTCGACCAATTGATCTGGAACTGCTTTGATTCAAAATAGTTGTGCATTTGGGAGTTCATCATCTAAGATTTGACTAGCGTCTCCTATCTCGAGCCGTGACAAATGATTTGGCCTGACATTATATTTTCCCGACTTGACCACAACTTCGAAGTCAAACTCTTGAAAGAGCAACAACCAATGGCATATCCTTCCTCTTAATATTGGCTTGTTGACCAAATACTTGAGCGCATAGTGTTCGGTAAATAATTTGAAGAGGGTCCCCAACAAGTAATGACAAAACTTATGCAAGGTATATACCATGGCAAGACCCTCACAGTCAATGGTTGTGTAATACCTTTCGGCATCAGATAGCTTGCGACTAGAAAAATATACCGAATGGTAAATATTACCTTTTCCTGGCTGTACAAGAACTAATCCCAGTACAATGGACGAGGCATCCACATGAACATGAAAGAGCTTGGACCAATAAGGAAAAACTAGAGTTGCCACAATAACTAGTTTTTCTTTTAGAGTATCTAAGGCTTCCTAACATTCATGTGTCCAAATGTACTTGGTATCCTTGCACAATAACTTCTCTGGAGGGATTGCAATCTTTGCATACTCCTGAATGAACCAACGGTAATATCATGTATGCCCCAATGTCGCGCGTAGATCACACACTGAAGTGGGGGCCAACATATCCAATATGGCAACGATCTTAGCTTGATCGACCAACAACCCATCCTTACAAACTACATGCCCCAATAGTGTTCCAAATGGCATACAAAAGATGCACTTCTTCAAATTTAGTGAGATCTAGAGCTGGTGGAATTGATCCAACATCAACTGAAGGGATTGCATGTGTTCTTTCAACAAATTGAACACTGTATAATCATCTAGATAAACTTCAACAAAATTGTGGATAAATTCCTTGAACACCACAACCACTATCCGGGAAAAAAGTCCAGGTGAATTTTTCAAGCCAAAGGGCATCATAGTGTATGCAAATGACCCCCATTCCATTGCAAAGGTAGATTTGGCTTGATCCTCCTCCACGATCAGAACTTGATGATACCCAGAAAATTTGTATGTAAAGGAGTAGGATTCTCGGCCTCCAACATTCTCTAATACATCATCTGTGGAGTCTCAATACTTAGCCATTTTTCCATTCTTCACAGACTTGCGGAGGTAAAATTCTATGACCCTACTTTCATGAGTCTGTGGAGTCTCATTACTTAGCCATTTTTTTTATCTTCGCAGACTCGCAGAGGTAAATTATACGACCCTGCTTTAATGAGCCATGGAGTCTCAATACTTAGCCATTTTTCCATTCTTCACGGACTCACAGAGGTAAAATTTTACAGCCCTACTTTCATGAGTCCGTGAAGTCTCAATACTTAGATTATTTTGTGATGTGTCGAGTTCACAGGTTGGCAGACTTGTAGATGCATTCTCCTCATCTTCGGTTGGGATTACATCTAATTCATCAATTCCATCTTCTACTGATGCGTGGCATGACACGTGGGGTGGCACATGGCACACATATCGCTAGACACGTGGCATCCATTTTCCCTGCGAGTCCTTGTCTAATTCTATCAAAACTGTGTGACACGTGGCACACTCTTAGGGTGACACATGGCCTTCTTCCATCAGGACATGTGGTATTGTCCATGTCATCCGCTGGGACCTTCTGATAAGGGTGGATGGTCCAGATCCTCTGCATAGTCCCTCTAACTATGGCAGATCGACAGTCCTAGATTCTTCCTCGGAGCTCTCTCCCTCAGAGTTCTTCCCTCATAGTGTAACTCCATGATGTACTCTGCATAAACCGTCATGATGGACGTTAGGATCTTCTCTTAGGGGATATAACAGTTAATATCTGGGAACACAGTCTATGGATTCTTTGATCCCTTCTCGTATGACCCTTAGTTTAGGGCCACTATGAGGACGACACTCATCAAAMCTTGGYCGCRTGGGAYGTCATCTTGGTGAGACACGTGGTACTCACATAGGGTCTCCATCTTGTGCATCTGGTGATTCAAGTTCATTGACACCAGACTCATGTAGCGATCTGACAAGGACTCTCCCTTTCCCCTTTCTCCGATCACTAATTAGCACGTACCCTCTTTGGACAYAGTGGCAACACTAGTCAGCAGGGTGCATCCTGATGATGTCACCTTTTYCCCTTAGTCTCGTTCCAATGAGATTCACCAAGATCTACGATGAAGTTTCATCGCAGCCTCACCCCAATCAAYGGTTTAGATYGTCCCTCGGGCTTCCAAGGTCATTYTGACYAGAAGGCTCCGACCATGTTAATCTCCACAGACCCAACAGTCTAGGACYGTCCACAATCACTCTCTAATAGATCAACAACCCTTATTGATTTCAGAGTATGGATTTGTGMTTAGCATTGATGAAGGGTCATGCTATTTCCTTCCAGCCCAATCAATGRATGAGGTCGCATCTTGACAATGTCCTGATAAAGGGCTYRAATTTATTCATCGTGCAAAATCCACGACCACGATTCTTTTGAAGCGAATTAGGGATTTTCCACTGACTTAACAGTCCACGCMTGAACTTAGCCATTTCACGAATGTCTTTATTTGAGTCCTTCTCAAGTCTCACCGAGCCTTGAGGATGCTCGCACTTGACCAAGGCAATCCATGGTTTCCTCAGGGCTTCTTCACAATACCCTATTCTTTGAAAGACTGGTTAGGTTCAGGCATTCCAACACCGTGGTGCATAGAGAACATATGCAAGGGTATATATATATGCATGAGAGTACATGCATATGCCATAGGATTACAACGATACACACAATGAGTAGGGACGTCTCTCCCCTCAAGTTAGGATAGAGATATTGAATTATACGCGTGCATAACAATCGTAAATATGTGTATCCTTTCCTATATACCAGACACACAAATTTACTCACATGCATACACTCGTAAATAAATATCACATGACATGAAGTACTCGCAAGCAAGAATGTAAAACTCTTCACGCAATTACACATTATGTGCAATTACTAGTGTCTCCAAAATACACGATTTTATTTGTAGACCAAATGGTTACATCTAAATATTATGATGTTCATTTAGCCATACACATATTCATATGACGAGACACTTATCTACAAAAAATTGAGATATGTTGAGTATTGTTGTAGAGAGTACCGCTCTCCACCTAAATATAGGCAAGGTTTTGTTAAACTCTGTTACAACCAGCCACCCCCGAGCCAGGGTACGATGTCACGGGAGTCGTTTTGCAAGATTTTCCCCAACAAGTCTTTTTACCCTTGCCCTCCCCCTTTTCTTCTCGTCTTCTTTCCGCGGGACCTCGTGGATCATGCCAAAAACTTCCTGAAGGTACTTGCCCATCCATTCTTAACTCTTTCAAGAAATATTCCAACTACTATCTTGACTGATAGTCAGTTTCTAGGGTCGAGGACAGCTCAGATCTATATTATTTTAATTAAGCAGGGTTACATTTCCTGACAGATTCATTCAAAACAATGATGACCTCCCTATTTCCCACTCCTTTCATGATATCGTAACCTGTGAAGGCCATCCCTTTCCAGTAGCTCAACATTCTTTATTTAATTAAAAACCACACACACACACACACACACACATTACAAAATCTATCAAGGTCCAATGTTTATCCTTGATAGAATGGGGGAAACAAGAGTGTTACAATTCCCTCCCCCTTAAAGGAACACTACCCTTGGTGTTCTATTTAATGCAAAAATTCCATATTCAGTAGTGAACAAAAAAGGGTATGCATGTTTCATGGCATCCTCCATTTCCCAAGTTGCTTCATCGGGACCAAAGTGTTTCCATTGCACGTTGACCTGGGCAATGGTTTTGTTCCTGAGAGGGATCTCTCTCCTGTTTAGAATACACTGTGGCTCTGGTTGGAACTCTCCCTTTGGATCCACTTGTATCACATACCAGTCAATTATGTGAGTAGCATCATGTATATATCTCTTTAATAAGGAAAAATGGAACACATTATGTGCCTTCACTGTGGGGGGAAAGACCATTTTATAGGCTACAAGTCCCACTCTGTCCAAAATTTCAAAAGGGCCAAAAACTCTAGGTGCTAGCTTAACACACACTCCCATTCTTAAGGAGCTTCTCCTTGGTTTGATTCAGAGATACACATGGTCTTCTATTCTAAATTCTTTATGACTTCTTTTGTTATTTGCATAATTCTTCTTCCTGTCTTGGTCCACCTTCATATTTCTTCTTATATGAGTCATTTGTTGTTTTAGTTCCATTAACATTTTAGGCCCAAGGGTAACTCCGTCTACTAGATTATCCTAGTCGATTGGGATATTGCATTTTCTGCCATAGAGGGCCTCAAAAGGGGCCATTTTCAAGAATGATTGGTATCCATTATTGTAGAAAAATTCTACCAGGGGTAGATAATCTTCCCATTTCCTAGGTTGATGCATTACATGCATCCTTAACATGTCTTACAATATTCAGTTCACCCTCTCTGTTTTTCCATCAGTTTGAGGGTGGTAGGTTGTACTAAATAGCAGTTGTGTTCCACAACTAGTGAACAAGGACTTCCAAAATTTCGAGGTGAATTTGGCATCCCTATCAGATATAATTTCCTTGGGCATCCCATTCAGTTTGAATATTTCTTTCATGAAGATGTTGACAATGTCTATTTCCTTGCAAGTGGATTTTACCAGAATGAAATGGGAAGTCTTGCTCAATTTATCCATAGCTACCATGATGGTATCATTTTGTTTGGTTGTTTTGGGTAGTCCAGTGATGAAGTCCATGGAAATGGTTTCCCATTTCCATTATGGAATAGGTAGGGGCTGCAACAACCCTACTGGGTGTTGGTGTTCTACCTTAACCTATTGGCACAACAAAAATTCCTTGTTTGGGTCTACAATTTTCAGTACGGGGGCATGTGTTAAGAGGTGTTTCAGCTGCTGGAAACTTTCCTCACATTTTGTTGTCCAAATAAATTTCACCCCTTTTCTCTGTGGTGAAGTGATTGGGTGACCAATATTAGAAAATCCTTTTATGAACCTCCTATAATATCCTGCTAAACCCATGAAGGATCTAATGTCAGTGACATCCCTGGGTGTGGGCCAATCTACAATGGCTTTGATCTTATCGGGGTCAACTGCTACTCCTTTCTCCGAGATAACATGAACTAAATAATGGACTTGCCTTTGGAAGAAGTCACACTTGGTAAGCTTAGCATAGAGCTTGTGCTCTCTTAGTACTTGGAGAACTAACTTTATATGTTCTTCATGCTCTTCCTTACTCCTTGAGTAAACTAGGATGTCATCAATAAAAACTAATACAAATATGTCCAAGAACTTGTTGAGTACATTGTTCATCAAACACATGAAGGTGGTCGGTGTGTTGGTGAGACCAAATGGCACCACCACAAATTCATAGTGTCCGTACATTGTCCTAAAGGTGGTTTTATATATGTCCTCATCCTTGATTCAAACTTGATGATATCCAGATCTCAGATCAATCTTTGAAAAGATGACGACACCTCTTAACTAGTAAAATTAGTCATCAATCATGGGAAAGGGGTACTTATTCTTAATTTTCATTTTAATGAGTTGTTTATAGTCTATGCACAACCTGAGTTTGCCATCCTTCTTCTTTACAAATAAGGTTGGTGCTCTCCACGTAGACACATTAGGTCGAATGTACCCCTTGTATAACATTTATTTTAGTTGCAATTTGAGCTCAACTAACTTTGGGGTACTCATCCTATAGGGTGCTCTAGAAATTGGCACTGCTCTAGATACAAGCTCTATTGAGAAATAAATATCTCTCTTGGGAGGTAACCTTGGTACCTCTTCTGGAAACACATCTCTAAAGTCTTTCATTATAGGGTTCTCTTCTAGCCTTGGTTTTTGGTCCTTAACTGAATTTAATACATGTATTGCATACAAAGAGAACCTATTCCTATAATACTTCTTCATTTGAAGGGATGCTATCTTTCTTATTGAGATCAGTTTTTGAATTCCCTGCACAGTTCTTTTATCCCCTTTATCATCTTCACATTCTAAGGTTTTGTTATAACAATCCAGTTTAGCTTTATGGGTAGCCAACCAATCCATGTCGATCAACATGTCGTATGATCCTAGAGGAAGGATGTTTACAGTGACTTGGGTAGGCAAGCCATTCACGATGATTGGGCATGCCGTTATGACCCTTGTTACCCTTCTTTTTGTTCCCGTGGCTAGTTGTACCAGCCATGGCTTAGTGTGTTTTGCTTGTTGTAAGTTACACTTCTCAATAGTTTGAGAAGATTTATTTAGGAGTGTATTCCTGTGAGTAAAGGTGTGTGTCTGGTATATAGGAAAGGATACAAATATTTGTGATTTTTATGCACGCGTATAATTCAATGTCTCTGTACTAACTTGAGGGGAGAGACGTCCCTACTCACTTTGTGTATCATTGTAATCCTATGGCATATG
>JASDQU010947694.1:3261-21575 GCA_032191745.1 Picea mariana
CTTTCCCGGGTGCTGAAACAATTTGTTGTCATACATTAATACTAGATATTCTTCCTTGAATGTTTTCTTCTTGATGTGTTGATCGTGCCAAGCTTTGTGTCTTGATTTCTAAACTTGTTGATGGAATCCTGCTAGGATTCGGTCTTCCTCCATGTTCAATAACTGATTCAGTCTTTCTTTTACTGTGCCTCGTTCTATCATTTGTGTGATAGCTACTATGCGCAAGCTGGGTACTAAAACTTCTAATGGCATTACTACTTCTTGTCCATAAACCAGTTTGAATGGTGTGTGGCCTGTCAAATTTTTGCATTTAGTCCTATATGCCCATAATACTGCTGGTACCTTGAGTTCCTAGTCATCTTTGTTGAAGTTACATATCTTTGTTAGTGTGTTCTCCAGAATTTTGTTGAAGGCTTCTACTATGCCACTTTCCTGTGGATGATACGATGTGATTTTCTGGTGATGGACTTCAAATTATTCAGTCATTGTGAGGATGGTGTTGTTTATGAAGTGTGTGTCTTGGTCGCTCATCAAGACTCTTGGGCACCCAAATCTCTTGATTACTTGTTCAAACAAAAAGTGTGTTGTTTTCTCTGCACTGCAATCTTTTACTAGTATGGCTTCCACCCATCTTGTTAGATATTTCGTCGCGGTGATAATTGTTGGGTTACGAAAAAGGTATAAATATCTTCCTTTTTGTCCACAGTTTATGATATCATTTTGATTGACTTTTCAATTAATTAGGAATAAATAGGAAAGAACATGATTAATATGTCTCTTAGAATTGTTATTTAAGTTTTATTAAATAGATTCTAAATTACGATTGTAATGGTTTGATTTTGTTATAGAATTGGACAAATAAATGCCAAAGATTACCAAAGATATTTTGGCTATGTGCAAGCTATTGAAGATTGAAGACTTTTTAGGCGCAAAGAAGTTTGAAGATAATACATTTGCTATATTGTAATTTTATAATAGTAAAGAAATCCTAAGGATCTTTCGATCCTTAGGATAGCTTGATTTACCCAACTATTGTAATATATAAGAAGATAATAGATCCAGAAAAACATATAGAAAAAAATGCATTTTAAGTATTCATATTTAGAATTGCCCTGCGTGAGCAGTTGTTGTAAATGTTTAACCAGTTATGGAATCAATGAAAGTTTTGAGTGTTTTTATCATCCCTGCGTTCTAAGTTTCTCGTAGCAGCACGTCGGAAGACCGAGGGCCTAGTTTGAAGAAGCTACTGTCTCGTTTTGTAAGTATATCAGTTCAAGAGTTTTGATTTCTATTTCGTGATTCAAATTTCTTTTAATTGCATAAGCATATCAATGAATTAATGATTGTTTGAAAAAGACAGGCATTTCCTTAAGTAGTCATGATTGTTGTTATGATTTCCATTTCTGAAGATTGTTGCTTGACAGTTCCTCACATTTTCACCTGCACTATTCCTTTGCTTTAGATTTACATTAGCTATTCCTTTCAGTTAAGGTTGCGATAGTTGTTCCTTTCCATTAAATTTACATTAGCTGTCCCTTCCGATTAGAATACAATTGTTATTTCTTTCCACAGATAGAATAATTCACTATGTCCTTTCCAGTAATAGGAATTCATGATTAATATATTAAATCTGCAAGTTCTTTCTTAGATTCAATTACCGCTTTATGGTTAAGTGAATTCAATTAGATTAATTAGTTACTTTCATTTTACAACATCTTAGTAATCATATTTCAATCTCATTTAGTTCTTAGAATCCTTGGTGAACGTTTGAGGAACTTGATTGTTGATGAACTCATATCTGGTTTAGCTACTCAATTTTAGGCTACCTGAATAAACTTTGTCGATATTCTTGAGATAAAAGATGAATCCCTGGGTTGATAAATTAATGCTAAACTAAGGTTGTTTTTAGGATATCTTTAGAGCCCAACATTTTGGCACCGTTGTCGAGGAGAATGTCAAAGGTAGCATAGGTTGTGTCTCTGGAGGAATAGGTATTGAAGATGGAAGGTAAGAACCTGCGCAAGAAATAAGTAAAATTCTTATGCCAACGCTTACCTCCAGTTGACACTTAAAAAGTTTCATAGGTGTTTCTTTTGTTGAATTTTCTTTTGTTGTTGTGAGAAGTGTGTATGACTAGAAAGAAAGATCTTGAAAAACCAAAACCTCCACCAAAAACTACCAAAACCCAGGGTTCGGTGATCCTTGGAAGAAGCACTTTTATAGATGAAATCATAAAAAATGGTGAATCTCAAGCTTCGGTTGGACCCAGGAAAGGACCCACCCGAATCCCTCAGGCAATAGTTTAACCAACTATGGCCCACACTGATATTCATAGAAAATATGAAGGGACCAAGCAGAGTTTTTAGAATTCATATCTTCCACCGTTCAACCCATTAGAAGAGGGAAACTCTAATAATCTGGAGGAGGGTATAGGAGAAACTAGCAAGGTTGCCAAGGCATACCCACCACCACCACCTAATCCCGAGTCTTCTGTGAAAGAAGGAGGCATATCTAAAATCCTAGATAGAGGGAGTGCATTAAAAACCCTAGGAAGACCAAATAATCAACAATTTCAAATAGAATACTCAGATCAAGAACCTCCTGAAAATTTTTGGCACATATTTGAAAAAATGGCACAAGAAAATCAACAACAACCCCAGACCTCCATGTTGGAGTATCCAATAGTTGATCCACTTGCCAATTCCCCCATGAAAGCAATTCCCTTACCAACCTTCCATGGATTGATTTCAGAAGACCTGGATGCATTCCTATTTGAATTTGGTGTCCTATGTAGAGGGTATGACTACACCTCTGAACCCCAAAAATTAAAACTATTCCCCTCTACCCTGAGGGAGTATCCCTACACTGGTTCATGTGATTGGGAGGTGGAACCATCAATTCATGGGACCAGATGAAACAAACCTTCTTGCTAAAATATCAGGATTATTGCAGAACGAGAGACCTAAAAGATGAAATCTTTCAAATGACTATGAAAGAAAATGAATCATTGGAAGAATATGTCGAAAGATTTCAGTATAATTTGCAAAGATAACCCTATGGCACATTACCAGGTCCAGTACTCAAAGCAACTTTGATCAAGGGTATGAAAGATGAATGGGTAGAAACATTGAATTTAATGGGGAAAGGTGACATTTATCAAGAGACTTATGAAGATATTGTTTTATTGTGTATCAGGTGCTCACGAGGAAGTACACGAACCAGGTCAGGAATGTGAATGTCCCTCACAAGAAATAACAATATCTATAGCGGGGGTGTCACGCGAGCTGAAGTCGGTAATCTCCTAGAAAAATTTAAAATAGATATTTTGAGCACTCTGACTATACAATTAGATGTATTGCAAGCCAAACTGAAAAATGGTAGAGGCAGAACAAACCTTGGCTATATTTTTCCATAGGTGTATAAAGAAACACAGTCCAAGAGAATGTCCCCTGGATATAGTTTGGGTATGTGCTATTTGCACCAAGGATCACGACACATAAGACTACCCATCACTTCCCGAATTAAAAGTTGTATTCAAAGAGGCAGAAGAAGAAACATAACCATTATATATGATGGCTCAATGCCGTCAATGGCATTCCTGGCCTCAAAATACATTTCAGGACTCTTCCTCTTTCTTTCTTGGATAGTACAATCAATAGCAGAATCCTGGATAGTATAATCAACAGCAGAATGTTGGCAGCACATGGCAGGGCCAACTATTTACTAATCAAAACTGGCAGCCCTAGCAATACCCACCTGCAATCCCAACTTGGAAAAACTAGTTTGCCACAAACCCCAACTGGCAAAATCAACCAACTACAAGTTCCAATTGGACAAATTCACAATACACCACCCCATCCTGGCAAAATTTGAATAATACCTACCCTCCACAATGGCCTAACTCGACTGCCCAAAACTCAAATTAGAACCAGAACTGGTAGCGCCCCATGGGGATGAATAACCAACCTATGGGGATGACCTCTCAAAACCAAATTCCATTACAGACTCCACTCCCATTGCCCCAATCACAATTGCACCCTCAATTACCTACCCAACCCCACCCAAATCCCAATAACAGGCCAGCTCATCTCATCCAGATCATGGAAAGTGGAGAAGGGGAAATCAATTCAGTAGGGTGCAATGAACTTTGGTTAATATCGGGGCACATCATCTCTCCCGAACAAAATGACGTTCCCCAAGAACAAGGGAATGAAAAAAAACCAACAATAACACCTTTGACTATGGTAATAACAAAAGAAATCAGGCATGGGAGGGACATAATCGAATCAAAAGACTCTGATAAAGATACAATTCCCTCCCCTCTGTTCCCCGAAAGACTGATGATAGAAAAACCAACCATATATCCTGACTTCGACATTGTAGGGGAACTCATGAATTTATATATCAAGATTCCACTCTTGCAAGCCCTGCAAGACATATCGATCTACGCAAAGACAATCAAGGAGTTATGTGGGAGAAAGCCCGTCAAAAAAATCAAAAATTCATCATCAACAGTTCATGTAGTGGGAGCCTTATATGATCTAATTTTGGGTAGAGAAACACCATTTAAATATGCATATCCCAGGAACCCCATAGTGACAGTACAGATTCAGGGTTGTTACTTTCCAAATACCTTAGTCGATTTGGGGGCAACCATCAACATTCTAACTATGGAAACCTGCAATTCCCTAGGCTTTCACTCTTTCGACCCAACCCTGATTATGTTGCAATTGGTCGATCGATCAGTGGTCAAACCACTGGGCACACTACATGATATAGCCATTTCAATTGATTCTTGGGAATATCCTAGAGATTTTCTCATCATCAACCCAAAAAGTGGACTTGAAGGGCATCCACTGATATTGGGCAGACCGTGGCTCGCAACAGCTGATGCATACATAGGCTGTCGATCGGGTACAATAACAATTGTGAGAGGAGGTGTTACAAGGAATCTCATCTTATACCCTCTAGCCAAGCCCAGTCCAATGATCATATATCCATAAGTGCCACCTCCACGATATCTAGAGAAGGATCTGCGTGCCCCACTAATGATGGAAGAAGCCCTCAAGCACAAAAATCAGCTAGAAGATGATGTAATCAGTGGGTTTATTAACAACCCAACCGCTGTAAGTAAACCGACATGCTAGATGCTCCAAGATATTCTAGACTGTGAAGCATAGGGAGACCCGCTGGAAGATCTAATGGAACAACAAATTCCGACTACCGCTGTTCACAACAACAAATCTATTGAGATCGCACCAGGAAAGTCTCTGAACATTAATGCCAACCTAGAAGAGAAACAACAACAAAAGCTACTCCAGACTCTCTCTAAATACCAATAAGATTTTTCTTGGGAGTACTTTGATATGAAAGGTATTGATACACAACTCTGCACACACCACATTTATATTGAAAAAGACTCCCGACCTATCCGACAACTGCAAAGAAGACAAAACCCCCACCTCAGAGATATTGTTAAAGAATAGCTACAAAAGTTGTTGGATGTAGATTTTATATACCCTATCTCAAATAGTTGATGGGTTTCCCCATTAGTCATCATCCCAAAGAAAAATGGGAAGTGGCGAATCTGTGTTGATTACAGGGAACTAAACAAAGCTACTCAAAAAGATCATTTTCCATTACCTTTCATCGATCAGGTCCTGGATACCTTGGCAGGAGAAATTCTTCTCTTTCCTAGATGGTTTCAGTGGCTACAATTAGATCCAGATTACCCTAGAAGATCAGGATAAAATGACATTCACATGTCCCTGGGGTACCTTTGCCTACGACATTCACATGTCCCTGGGGTACCTTTGCCTACAAAGTATTTCCCTTCAGACTCTGTAATGCTCCAGCTACATTCCAAAGGTCCATTCTAAGCATATTCAGTGATCTGATTAACGAAGGGATCGAAGTCTACATGGATGATTTTACCCTGTATGGCGATGATTTCGATCAAGCCTTGACTAACTTGGAGAAGGTATTAGAATGGTGCATCGCTACCAGGTTATGCTTAAGCCATGAAACATGTCACATGATGATAACAGAAGGTGTGGTATTAGGGAATTACATTTCTACAGATGGAATTAGAGTAGACCTAGCAAAAATCGAGGTAATACTTAATCTACCTACTCCACACACACAAACTGAGGTATGTAGTTTCCTTGGTGCTTTAGGATATTACCGCAGATTTATGCCAAATTTTTCAAAAACTGTTGCACCCCTACATGCTTTAATTGGTAATGTAGAATTTAAATGGTCTGACAAATGTGACGTGGATTTTGCAGGACTCAAGAAATTGATCTCAACAGCGCCCGTATTGAGAGGACCTAAATGGAAAATACCATTTCCAATTTCCACCGATGCCTCCGACATTGCCATAGGCGTTGTTCTGGGACAGGAAGAAGAAAAGAAACCCTACACCATTTACTTTATTAGCAAGAATCTAACTCCAGTCAAACTCAATTATACAGTAACAGAGAAAGAGTTCTTAGCTGTTATACATGCCATAAATAAATTTCGTCATTATATAACTCACATTTTCACTTGCGTAGTTCCTTTGCTTTAGATTTACATTAGTTGTTCCTTTCAGTTAAGGTTGCGATAGTTGTTCCTTTCCGTTAAAGTTACAATAGTTGTCCCTTCCGATTAGAATACAGTTGTTATTTCTTTCCACAGATAGAATAATTCGCTATGTCCTTTCCAGTAATTAGAATTCATGATTAATAGATTAAATTTGCAAGTCCTTTCTTAGATTCAATTACCGCTTTATGGTTAAGTGAATTCAATTAGATTAATTAGTTCCTTTCATTTTACAGCATCTTAGTAATCAGATTTCAATCTCATTTAGTTCTTAGAATCTTTGGTGAACGTTTGAGGAACTTGATTGTTGATGAACTCAGATCTGGTTTAGCTACACGATTTTAGGCTACCTTCATAAACTTTGTCGATATTCTTGAGATAAAAGAAGAATCCCTAGGTTGATAAATTAATGTTAAACTAAGGTTGTTTTTAGGACATCTTTAGAGCCCAACAATAATGTACCTTGCCCTTGCTCTTTTGGCTGGTGGGTTAATTGGTCCCACAAATTCGATTGCCCATTTTTCAAATGTTTGTAGTGTTACTTGTGGTTGTAGTGGCATCTTGTCTCTTCTATTGTGTTTTCCTACCCTTTGACAAACATCGCATCTCTGACAGTACTCTTTCGAGTCTATGTGAATTGTTGGCCACCATAGTCCTACATGTAGTACCTTCTGCATGGTATATTTTCCTGCATAATGCCCTCCTGCCATTCCCTCATGGGCTTCTTCTAAAATTCTTGGTCATTTGTGCTCTAACATGTACCTTCACAAAATGCTATATGCGCCCATCTTGTATAAATGACCTACAATCAATTGATATTCCATCATGCAGACTACTAAGTTCTTCTTCTGCGTGGTGGTATATTCGTGTAGCGCAGTACGTGTGCTCAAGTACTAGATGATATATTCAAAGTAATAATTAGCAATCTATACTGAGAATAACTATGCATATGGAAATTTGTCTTCTGAGTTTGTAGGTTCTTCTCCATTTGTGACCCTTGATAGGTGGTCAGGTCTTGTATTTAGTTTTCCTGGTTTAACTATTACTTCAAAGTCAAATTCTTGAAATAATAGTAACCATCGACAGATTCTCCCCCAACACTGGCTTGTTGACTAGGTATTTCAAGGATGAGTGATCTGTGAACATCTGAAAGTGTTTTCCCAACAGGTAATGTCTGAACTTCTATAGTGCATAGACCATGGCTAGGCCTTCCCTTTCTGTCGTGTTATAATTATGTTCTGAGTCTGATAACTTCTTGCTTGCAAATGCTATCGAGTGGTCCAAGTCTCCCACTCCTAGATGCATTGAGATAGCTCCAAGTGTTATCGTTGATGCATCTACATGCACATGGAATGTCTTTTCCTACTATGGAAATACTAATATCGGCGCAGTGACCATATTTTCCTTCAGGGTATCCAGACTATTTTGACACTTGTCATTCCATTGATACTTTGTATCCTTTCTTAAAAAAATTTCCATTGGTGTTGTGATCTTCACATATCCTTTGATGAATTTCCTATAGTATCCTATGTGTCCTAACATCACTTGTAGATGGCGGACTGTTTTTTGTGTTGGTAATTTAAAAATGACTGTCATCTTTGTTGGATCTACTAATAAGCCTTGTTTACATACTATATGGCCCAATAGTATCCCAAACGACGTCCCAAATATGCATTTATTGATGTTCAGTGATATCTGGCATTGTCTGCATCATTCTAACATCAGTCGTAAAACTTCCACATGGTTTTTTAGCAGGCTATATACTGTCCAGTCATCCAGTTATACTTCAAGAAACTAATGGATGAATTCCTTAAATGTTGCGATGACCATTCTGGAAAATATTGTTGGTGCGTTCTTTAGTCCAAACGACACAACTTTGTACTGATAAGATCCCCATTTTGTCGCAGATGTGGTCTTATGTTTGTCTTCCTGTCCTATCTTAATCTGATGGTATCCCAAGAATCCATCAGTGAATGAGTAAGATTCATGTCCTCCCACGTTCTCTAACACTTCGTATGTGAACGGTGTAGGGAATGGGTCGTGTAGGCATGCATCGTTCAACTTCCTCAAGTCAACACATATCATGATTCCTCTTCCATGTTTATTGTCCTGTACTACTATCAGACTTATCCATTCCAACTCCTCAACTGGTTTGATGATGTCGGCTTCGAGCATCCTATCAATTTCATCTTTGACTTTTTGTTTATATATGGGGTTTAGTCTATAGGGTCGTTGTCTGGTAGGTCTCACATCAAGTCTGAGTGGTATCTTCATTTCTCCTAGTTCTCTGGCTATACCCTTCATCTCTGTGAATGTTGTGGGAAAAAGGTTGCTATATTCGTGCAACAACTCTATGATGCTTTGATCCGAGTAATCTTCAATGTTAGCCATTTTGGGCTATTCCGTTGTCCCGATGTTAACTTTATTTACCTTGATTGGCATGGAAATGACTTCTGATTCTATGGGTGGTCCCTCCACATATCTTTCTCCTTCTACTTCGTTAATCTGAATATCGTGTGGGTCCTCTTCATCTGGTGCTTCCTTCTGTACATGGTAACATGACAACAGTTCTTTGACTGTCTGTTTATTCCATTGTTTCTCTTCTGTGATAAATTCTATTTCTGGTTCTTTGATTAATATTACTCCTCTGATCTGTTTGAGGGTTGTGTCTATGTTGGGGTTCTCATGCTCGAATGAGAAAGTGATTGTGAAGTTTTGTTGTAATGTCATCCATGTCATAGTTCCTTTGCACAATTCTTGGTCTGTATACTAGTTCGTTGGTATGCCCTCTAAAGTATGTATGAAGTGATGAGGCCATTCCTCTGGTGGTGTCATTTTCCACCACATTTTTCACTTCTCCAAGTGTTCTACTAGTGTCCCTTGTCCTTCCTACTATTGTTGTTTGTTGTTTTCCTGTTCTACGCCGAACCGTATGCGCAGTAATCGCTTACATTGATACCAGTCTATGATTGTCTCTTTATGTGCACCCCGCCATCTTGTGGGTGTGACCTTTAGTGATAAGTCAAGTGCTAACCATCTCTGATTCTATAATACTTCATCTTCATATTGTGTCAAGAATGTTTCCAAATCATTTAGTCCGTGGAAACTAGGTGGTTCCTTGATTTATGTACCCACCTTATTGCACGGTCTATTCTTGCACATCTTCTCATGGATACTTTGTGTAGTCTCTGCTGCCAGTTTCCTAACCTGGTGTCTGAGTGTATTGCACATGAAGTAATGCTCGACCAATTGAGTACCCCTTCTGCAGTTGGGTTTACATAATCCTCATTGTGCGTAGTTGTTTTGTACAACCGACCGATTTCCTCTAAGTCCAGAAAAGTGGGTTCTACGAACCTCTCCCCTTCGATTGGATCTAATGGTGCTATGACCCTGTATTCTTCAGATTCAAATGTCATTTTCCGGGTTTTCAAATTGATTATGGCCTAGTTGTCAAATGCCAAATCCAGACCAAGAAATGTTGGGTAAGGTGTTGTGTTGTCTATTATTTCAATGACTTTGAAGTCTACTTTAGTCCGTACTCCATCAATATCTACTATCACTCCTTTCATTCTACCTATTGGTAGGACCCTATGCTAGTTTGTTAGTTTCAATTGGATATTTGAGTATCCTAGTGTTGGCTCTCCCATTCATTGCCATGTCTTCTTTGGTAATACATTCACTTAGGATCCTAGATCTAGTATAATGTCTCCCATGTTGAAATCCCCAATGTTAGAATTCAGTTTGAATTCCCTGCTTGTTCTTCTTCTTGTGTGTATGTGGTTAACGATTTTTGGTTCTGGATTTTTGTCTGTCTCACTGCTACATTTATCTAGTATGTTTTCTAGTGTTTTCACAGATGAAGGATCACTTAATACTTTCAAGCATGATTGAAAAAATCCTTTAATTGTACTTACTTGTCCCATGGGTTGCATTTCGTTGGTGTGATCTAGTGAGGGTTGCATCTCATATTCTGAGGATTCCTTGAATGGATGCGCAATTGAAGTTGACGTTGTGTCCTCCTAAAATTCTTGTATAGATTCCTTAAAGGTCTCCTTTTCTTTTTGCGCATTGAACTACTTTCTTGGTTCAATGTTCTTCTTTACCCATTGGTTCTACGCTGGTTCTTGTTGAACTACGTCAGTGCCTATTTTCGTTCCTCCACGAGTGAACATGTTGATGTTTCATCCATCATCCCTTGCTTCAGATGAAATCCACTGAACATTCTGATTGTTCTGGTTCCTCTTTTCCCGAATATTTACTAGTAGTGTCAGACATTCCTCTATATCATGGTCCGATGCGCGAAAATACATACAAGTTGTTGGTGGAAGTGGACATTCCTGTGAATAATGTCTTGGTTGCTGACAATTGTGACATGTGACTGGTCCTCTACCTCGTCCAAAACCTCCTCTGGCTCATCCTCCTCCTGTTTAGCCTGCTCAGTCACCTATCAGTGTGTTATACTATGGTTCTTAATTGTACTGCGCAATGTTGTACTGGGGCTATGTCGGGTTGTACTGTGGCTGCACGTTATTATATGGTTGTTGCGCAGTATTATACTGTGGTTGTGCAGTGTTGTATGGAGTTGGGGATTGATTGAAATATGGTGCTTCTTGTCCAGTCATCATTTTGGCCTATACCCTATATGCATATGATGTTCTTTCCCGCATCAACTCCATGGTTCTACAATCATTATCATCGTGGCCCACTAATTTGCAAAAGGTGCAGTATGAACTCTTTGGGACGGTCTCATATTTATACATCATCATGTTGTGGTAAGGGTCGTCACCCAGTTTCTTGCATACTTTGCACCAAAGTCCTCCCTATGGTAATTGGTTTGACATATAGACTGCCATATACTGTGTGAATGTTGGACACTCATTCTTGTGGTGTCCTTCCGTCCTACATGTGGTGCACCAAACGACTTCTTGTTTTCCCTTGTTCTTATTCTAGTTCAGCTGAAATGTTAGATTCTTCAAATCCTCCTTCAATTCTTCAATAGTTGGGTTCATCTGTTGGTATTGGTTCTCTTCCAGTTGCAAGGCTGCCTACAGATCCTTTTCTTGTCTAAAACTTTTGTTATATCATGGTCCGATGCGCGAAAATACATACAAGTTGTTGGTGGAAGTGGACATTCCTGTGAATAATGTCTTGGTTGCTGACAATTGTGACATGTGACTGGTCCTCTACCTCGTCCAAAACCTCCTCTGGCTCATCCTCCTCCTGTTTAGCCTGCTCAGTCACCTATCAGTGTGTTATACTATGGTTCTTAATTGTACTGCGCAATGTTGTACTGGGGCTATGTCGGGTTGTACTGTGGCTGCACGTTATTATATGGTTGTTGCGCAGTATTATACTGTGGTTGTGCAGTGTTGTATGGAGTTGGGGATTGATTGAAATATGGTGCTTCTTGTCCAGTCATCATTTTGGCCTATACCCTATATGCATATGATGTTCTTTCCCGCATCAACTCCATGGTTCTACAATCATTATCATCGTGGCCCACTAATTTGCAAAAGGTGCAGTATGAACTCTTTGGGACGGTCTCATATTTATACATCATCATGTTGTGGTAAGGGTCGTCACCCAGTTTCTTGCATACTTTGCACCAAAGTCCTCCCTATGGTAATTGGTTTGACATATAGACTGCCATATACTGTGTGAATGTTGGACACTCATTCTTGTGGTGTCCTTCCGTCCTACATGTGGTGCACCAAACGACTTCTTGTTTTCCCTTGTTCTTATTCTAGTTCAGCTGAAATGTTAGATTCTTCAAATCCTCCTTCAATTCTTCAATAGTTGGGTTCATCTGTTGGTATTGGTTCTCTTCCAGTTGCAAGGCTGCCTACAGATCCTTTTCTTGTCTAAAACTTTTGTTGTCGTAAAGGATATTTTAAATGTGGTAATAGTGAGTTGACAAACATGTGTCAATGTTGCATATCGGTCATAAGGTATTTGATCTTTCCCTTCAATTGCTTGAATCTCTAATCAATTTCCCATACAGATTTTCCTGGTTTTTGTCTGATTTCGATCATCTTGTTCATGTACTGATCCTCTGAGCTCGGATTTTGGAACTCGTTAATAAGTAGCTTATTAATGTCAAAAAGTGTCCTTGTCATTCTCGGAGCACTGTTTGTGTCTAGACTCATGTACCAATCTAGTGCCCAGTCTCTTAGCGTAATTTCTAGTTGCGTGAGTTTGGTATCTTCATCAATGATCTATTTTGCTTCCTAGATCTTTGCACAAATGAACAAATGATTCTCAGGGTCTTCTGTTGCTTCTCCCTGAAATTTTTGTAATCAGATAGTGGGATCATGTCTTGCCATTCTGAACAATGAACTAATACCTCCTCCGCACAGTGTAGATACTTGACTAGTGCTGCCTGAACTGGTTCCTCCAATTGTTGCTCCTTGTGTATATGTGCTTCTTGCTATTGGACTTCCTCCGAACTTCGTTTGTCTAAACGGTGGTGTTCTCTTTGGTGTATTAGTAGCACATGGGTTTATGGGTTCCACACTGACATTAATATGGATAGGATGGTTTCCTTCTTCTCCCATTCTTGGACCTCTCATTTTCCTCTCATATGTTGCTCGCAGGATTTCCTCAATATGCTCCACAGCCTGAAGATCCACTACCTCTTCCTCATCACTCGCCAAGCCTTCCCTTGTGGCTATGACTCTCTTCTTGGTATTCATTTTGTATTGGTAGGGTAATCTACTATGCGTCTTTCCTGTTGACACCAAGATCCACTTGATCTAGTCGTCGTCCATCATGATCGGTGTTGTATCCTTTTCATCGCCTAAATGAGAAAAATAAGGACACTTACAAGTCCAGTTGGGTTAGCTAGACAAGACAGAAATGAGTGTAAGAGTTAGAAACATCAATCACAAGAACCAAAGAAAAAACTAATCTAACAACAATTAAAGAAACGAAATTAAAGTGCATAAGGGAAATAGAACAAATGAAAGACCGATAATCATGCCACCAATGGATATATTGTATTAGTGGGAAAACACCAAAGAGAAAGGGAGACTTATGGGTCCCCTCTTCCCTCAAGGGAGGGCTCTTGAACCCCCAATGATTGAGCTCTTATTACAAATAGAAAACTAAAAGGAAATGGTGAAGAAATCCAAAGGTCATTCACTCAAGAGGTGATGTGAATAGCCCACTGAAATGGTGCTTATATGCTCCAATGAGGAAAGAGGTTCCTTGTAGGAGAATAGAGGCAGCATAACAATACAAATAGATTCTTGGAAATATAGTGCACCCATGGCCTCCTTTTATAGCAAATATTTGAGGCATTATCCAACCAATCTTTAGTGTGAACAAGGGGCCCTTTAGGTCTTTGACCAACCCCCCACTCGGATTCAGCTCGGATTTGGGGTCAAATCGAATTGGGAGCTGAACTGGAAGTGGATGGGAGTCTGACCAGAATCATTAATGCATTGTTCTGAAGTTTGTGTGGATTTGTGCATCCACAGTCGCACATCGGGCGCATGTGTGCTTTTCCAGCGTTTTTGACTGGTGCACGTGCGCATGCTTCCTTTACATTCTAAGCGCATTATGATTTTATAACCAATTGTATAGTTTTTTCCCTTTGGAAATGCATTTTTTGGACCATGGATGAACTAATAGGTGTTTGGATATGTTGGATTTCTATAACCATTTGCGGATGAAATTTCAGTGATAACAGATGCCCCCTGATGTGTGAGGTTAGGAGCATATGGATAGCCGAAATACATCAATGTTTCTTCTACTGAGAGTACCATTGTAATAGAGAGTGTTGAGGAATTTCAAGAGAGACCCATTGGAGGGAGAGGGGAACCTGTGGGACCCATACCGTTTGCTAGGTGTGAAAAAACAAAACTGTGTACAAACGAGGCGGGCATGCCCCATGCTCATGTCATGTAACTCAAAAAAAATGTGTAAGACAATAACTGAATTGGAATGTTGACATGGATAACTACAGTTCCCTCCGAGGCGGTTTGATAATGGAAGAGTATGATTCTGATGGTGAACATACTCTGAAAAGAGGCGATGACGCCTATAAGAAGTGTTGATA
This sequence comes from Picea mariana, assembly GCA_032191745.1. NCBI lineage: Eukaryota > Viridiplantae > Streptophyta > Pinopsida > Pinales > Pinaceae > Picea > Picea mariana. The sequence goes on from JASDQU010947694.1 coordinate 17,903, forward strand.
ATACGCAGGCATTGATAGCCCAAAAAATTTCAGAGGTCTTTGGAAAATATAAAAACAACTATAATAGTCGCAAAGTAAGACTCACCATAACATGAGATAACATTGAATTTGAATTTTATGGGGGTCAATGACAGAAGAGAATAATGGTGTTTTTCTCTGTGTCGTCTAAGACTCCTCATTGTAAAGGGAATGAGAGTCAAGATACTATCGCCTTCCTGGAAACTGTGTTGATGTCGACAGAAAGGGAGACGCGACTCCAAGAAGCAAAGGGATTCATGAAATCCACTAGATGAGATAAGGAACTGATGAGGTTCATGGACGAAGGCAAGAGGAAATGATATTCCAGACATCCCTTGGTTGGGGATATATGTGAAGTATGAGTGGCAGCAACCGTGTCAGGGGGATGAATAGACGTGGGTTAAATTGTGCCAGAGGCATGACAAAGTGGAGAAACTCAAATATCAAAGGTATATGGACCATGGGATACTCAGGGTTTATGGACGAGGTCAAGTAGAGTAGGAGGTAATGAATACCCCAACCAAGGGAGACACGGGTTGTGTTGCCGGAAAAGGAAGGTTGCTAAGGGTGACAACAAAAATCTAGGTAAATGTGGGAAACAAAGGATTTGTAAAATTGCCATATGAATAAATAATAATTTGGGATAAGTGTGAAGCTATAGAAACAGGTTCCCCAGTGCAAGATGGCATGGCTTGTGAGGGAACAAGTTGCGTGGAGAACTAGTGGAGGGTGGGTGCCCCATAGGTGGGTTTTTGTATGAGGTAAATGAATGGAGGGGATTTTGAATATGCGAAAACTGATTGTGGATGAAATGGAGGGCTAATGATACTACGGTGGCACAATCAAATGATAACCAATAGGATATGTCCTGGGAGTCCATTGGGAAAGCTAGAAAAATGAGGAGAAGGAGTATGCGGATAATTCTAGAACATGAGTAAGACTATTAGGACTCCCATCCCTAGGGGGTGAAAGCAACATGAGTTTCAAAGTGCCAAAAATGGGACTATGAATGGGACAACTCATGGAGGGGAGAATGTTGTCAGATGATAGTACTAAAAAATGAAGTGGAGGTGAGAGTACTACAGAGCCGGATGGAGGGATCCTAGAGGCAAATATCAGAGGGTGTGACTGGGAGATGCAATGGATATTCAAAGGGAATGACTACATGCCTGTGTTGATCATATACCTGAAGGGGTTGTGCTAGTGTGTGATGACCAAGTACCCGCACAAATGAAAACCAAATACCCGATGTGAAAAATATCTGAAAATAAAGAACATAGAACAATTATTGGATAACTTTGAACATGAGCATGCGTACCTGAGTGGGATGTGAGAAAAAGGCTCCTTGGGGGCCGAGGATGGATGGTGACCTGGGGGATGTGACTTTGTAGGTGGCAAGATACTGATCCCATGGCTGAAGATGGATTGGAAAATGGATGACCGGAGCTCCTGTAATTGAGTATGGAAGTTTTGGCAAAAGGGACTATATATAGTTGTAGGGCCCACAATGCCACCTCATTTGTACCTGTTGTCTTAGTGAATTTACAAGAGGTTTTAGAGGAGATTTGGAGATTCCAAGAGATTGAGCCATCCGATCAAGGATTAGCGAGTGATAGTTTAGTGGTCATATCCTCCTGCATAGTAATTAGGATTTCTATTTTGGGAAGGGTCATACGGATGGCCATACAGAAGGAGTTTGTTAGGGTGGCTCCCCAAGTGCACAGGAGATCAAATTATTCTCAGGTGTGGGTGCACGACTATAATTGAGACAGCCACACATGGGGGCACCTGTATGGGGAAAATAGGCATGAATTTGATGCGCGCCTGTTCGAAGAATAACTGCGCACTCGTACACTGTTGTGTTTTTGACAATTGTGCATTTGTGTGCAACTGTGTAGTGGACAGGCACGCATGAATGCATGCCTGTGTGTGTGAAAAGGGTGCATGTATGTTCCCCTGTGTCTTTGACAGTTGTACATTAGTGTGCAACTTTAGGATGAATAGGTGCGCCCATGTGCACACCTGTGGGAAAACAGTCACGCACCTGAGGCAAAGTTGAGGGGTGTAAAAACTTTTCTTTTTTGGAGATTTTGGTGTGTTTATGGGTTGTGATGTCTGATCAAATACTATATATGTGGATGTAGGTGACCATTTTGACGATGCCATTCCATTGGAGGGAGAGAGATTGGGCATGCCTGAGAGAGGCGGTGAGAGATGAGGAGCCGACTGTACGGGGACCCTTGGTAGCTTGTGGGTTGCTAAAGCTTTTTTACTATTCACTGGTGTGGGAACAGGAGTACCTACTACAGTTCCTGATATCGATATGGAGCTTGGATCTGTAGTGTTTTATTGTGTAAGGGGAGCATCTCACATTTGCGACAACCGAGGATGTGTATTTCTTGACTGGGCTCCCTTTTTGTGGGATCCCACTATCGACTGAGCCCGTGTTCCCCAGGATGGATAGTTGTCTAACTTGGCCTGGGTGTATTTTTCTGGAGAGGAATTTATGTCAGTCTTGGTTGTGAGGATTGGGGTGATGGATTCCCTTGTGCATCGTTGTGTTGCAGCGATGATTTTGAGGGTGTATGGATCTCTAGCTACACAACGGATTAGTGGTGGGAAGCTGAAGATCATGCAAAGGGAACTGAGTGGTGAGCACTTTGTTTGGGGTGTGATGATACACACCAAGATGATAGGGTATATAAACCGGTGTCGAGCAGTCGAATCTGGTGAATTTTCCTTTGGGTCTATCTTGGTGGCCTGGTTTTTGGAGAGGGTGCCCATGTTGCACCTGAGAGTTTTGTTGGATGCGCTAAGTGTGTGAGAGACGCGATTGAGGTGGTGGGTGATGATCTTGGTCCATCATGGGGGTGGGGAGGGTGGCCAGTACTTTACAACCAAGCTTTCACGAGTGTGGTGGCAGATGCCATAGATCATACTCTAGTTCCCATATAGTGGGGTAGATTTCCGGGAGGACCCAGAGATGGTTCTATCCCCTGGAGAGGTGTTCGACCGTAGAGGTATGTTGATGTATTTTTATGGTTTGATTTTTAGATAGTATAGCATATATTTTATGTATGGATGGATGTTGATGCTATCATTTGCTTGTGTGTGTGAAGATGTGGGGCCTCGCGGATAGGAGGTAGAGTTGGTCAGAGTGTCGGCTCGTCAGGGGATTGTGAGACAACCGAGGGGAGAGCCATGGGTGAGAGAGAGATGGTGGCGAGATGAGGTTGGTGCGAGGCCAACCAATGATGATAGAGTAGGAAGGAGACATTTATATGATGACCTCGGTGTAGGGCCTTCACATTCTCCTCCGATAGGGGGCAGCAAAGAGTTCGAGGATTTTCACCGCCGATTGGAGGGGGTATTATAAGAAGTGTCTGAGGGCATGTGGACATGGATCCAAGAAGAGGGATTCCTTGAGTAGTGTGTGGGCCTTCCAGCGGAGTTGTGGACCTTGATCCGCAGAGTAACTGTAGCGGGGAAGGCTATGATTGGGCGACTACCCCCAAGACCTATGGGACCTCTAGCTGGTGGGGAACCTCCTCCAAAGAGAGGGCCAAGTGGTGGAGCCATAGAGGCACCATGAGTGTTTTTGTATATATATTTTTTTATTTATATAGGCCTGTGAGCCCATTTTGTATAAGGTGAT
>JASDQU010947695.1:0-11472 GCA_032191745.1 Picea mariana
AAAATACCTCATTAGCATCGAAATATTCAATATTCAAGGATTGAATAAGGTCTCACCCGAGATACCATGAGAATCATAGAGACTGATAGTTTGTGCATTGCATGAAGGAACACTTCATATATGAAACATTTAGCTAAGAGCCTCACAATAGATACTATTCATTCATATCAAGATTCATATAAATAATGTGTAGTGTTATCACATATAGTTGTCAAGGGTAACATGTTTCCCAAGTTCGCGGCCTGCGTAAGAAGCGTCAAAGCACAACACTTAGAGCAGTCTGATATGGACTCAAATCAAGTGAGCAAGCTAGACCAACTTTCAACAACAAAGATCCATCAGGTAGATTGGATCGATGGCCATCAGGATATCAGGACCATAAGGCTACATGAATTTTAATGTCAGACAGAGGTCCAAAACCACGAGGTCAATCTTAGACGTCCATTTCAGAAGGACGTGTGGCGNCCGATAGCCAAGGTCCTGAAATTATGATGACTTGAGGTCCCGAAGTGCCGATATTCATTTGGGCCATTCGATCAAAGGGGACGCGAGGCACCTGGTCCAAGAGATCGCGATTTCGTGACTCATAGGTTTGAGTATGGAGCACAACGTGAGTTCACGAAATGAGAAATCATGATGCACCTGAGAGTTGGGTCCGTGGTCATAGCCCGGGGTCGTATGTAGAGTGGGGCCATAGAGAAGGGTAAGCGCTTATTGAGTGGAAGGAAATTGAAGTTGTTCAAGAAAATGATCATGGCCATCATATTTAAAGCAAGTCTGATCATCGATATGGATAGGCCATTTCGTAGGATTGAGCATCGATATTTTTGAGTTTGAATGGAGTGAAAACTCTTGAAATGCGAAATCCCAAAATTTCACCTGGGAGCCCCAGGTCATGGCCCGAGGTCATGTGAAGCAATGGAGAAGAGCTGTGCAAAGGTTGAATCACCCGATTTGGTCACAAAGAAAGATTCACATGGCCTCGAGGTGCCATAATTGACTTGAAGGAGCCATGAGCTCGTCTGGGACAATTATGGGTGTCAGGTTTTTTTCGATCTCGATGAAAGTAGTTAATGGAAGGTAGGTTGGTGGTTGAAACCTCGACTCACCCTATAAATGGAAAGCATGGAAGGCCCAACTGTGGGGACTGAACCGTCAACCCTTGGTACCCCTGTGACCATATTTCCCTGCAGGTCCATGCTAATCTGAGATTGCGTCTAACAGAAACATGCAAGTGCAGACTAACAGAGGAAGATGCAAACGCAAAGTTTTGAATGTAATAGCTAGGTCACACTCCTAGTCGTGGCAATGGATCTGAGTATAAATACTTGGTTTTGATATTTTTTTATGGTCAATGGTAGAGAAAAGCTCCCGTATTGTAAAGTTTTAACAAAGCCTCTGGTTCTCTAGTTATGAGTTGTAATCTAGGATTTCTTGTTTAATGACAGTCAACTTTCTTTCTCCCTCTTGTTTTCCTCTGACACTGAAAGAGTTCATGATTGAATGATGCACATGAATTATTGTGACTGTATTATGATGAATGTTTGATTATAGTTTTGTAACAATTCCTTTCAGTTTCCTTGAGATTTGAATTCAAGAAGCTCTTGTGTTTAAGTTTTTCCTCTTTGGGTTGCTGGAAGACCTGATGTCCGTGACATACCTTTACATTCTCCTCACCAAAGTCTTCCCTGTACTCACCCTTACTCCAAATTACTGACTGAAGTTGATTCCAGACCTCAATTGCTTATGCATGCTAGTCCAGTTTTTTGAGTTAAAACGATATCATCTCGAGTCTGCGCCTATTTGTCCTCTTTAAAAACCAACCTGTGACATAAAAATTTGATGGGTACTTGGCTTACCCTCTCTGAAATCAGAGGGTGACTTCTGGTGCTAACATTTCTGGCGCCGTTGCCAAGGACGAATTGAATATTTTCCCTGGGATTGAGTGACAAAGCTTACTGATTCTGAAGGTGCATCAGAACTCAGCACATTGAAGATTACAACTGTGCACCTGGAGACTCCGTGATTAAATAATCCGATGGCAAATCCACTGGTTTGAAATGGAAAAAATCTTAGCTCAGAGGTTTGACTTTTGTGATTTTTCAAAAATAGTTGGTTTCCCTAACCCACTACCTATTTGAGATGAATGGGAAATTAGCCTTCCTAAATTTCAAGGAGAAGAGTGGGAAGTAACAACTGAACATTTGCTAAAATTTCATGTTTTTATCCGTCGACTTCATATCATGCATGAAGATGTCCAAATTAAGCTTTTCAAGTATTCATTACAGGGTATTTCTCATGATTGGTGCCGATCTCTTCCTATTGCAAGCGTCAACTCTTTGACAGGTTTTCACACATCTTTCAATTCGTTTTGTAAAGATTATTTTTCAGTTGAGTATCTTTATGAAGATTGTTGTGATGAGTTTTCTTTACTTTATAAAGATTATGCTTATCACAAATACCATATTTATGATGAAGCTGGTATTGTGGAAAAAAACATTTTCCACAAAGAGCATGAGGTGTTGAATGATATTCATTATGATAGAAATAATATAGAAATGTCTGGCATCATATCAGACATCTGTATTGTTTTAAGCGTTCATGAAGATCAACATGTCTCTTCTAAATATCCCAATGTCAAAGAGCAAGTGTATTCTGTAGAAGATTTTTCTCCTGACTATGAAGCTGAGATAGATGAAAATCTATCAACAAAAGCTAGGGAATACTCCTCTACGTTTTTTCCTAGTTTTTTAGAGTCGAAGGCAGAGTTTGTTTGCTACTCTTATAAAGGAGATGCAGAGGATATCCCATTCCTCGAAACAGATGTTCTTGGCAGCCCTACTTATGACAAAGAAGTGATTTTAGATACTGGCTGAGAACAAACAACTTGCRATGGATATCCCACCGAAGATGAYGAAGAGCAGAGCTCTCCCATGGTTCCTGTTTTTTTATGATTGTGAATCTGATCCTTGGGAAAGCCATGAAGGAGAAAAGGAGGAGCCTAATGAGTAGATATMGCCTGGTACCAGCCAGCCTRTGTATGACAGCTTTGAATCAGATTYTGAGCTGGATATGAAGGATTTCCAAGAGCATGCAACATAACCTTTTCCTTTATACATTGAAGGAAAACATTGTGTGGAAATTAGTCATCCTGGGCCTATAGAAGACCAAGAGTAGAGCTTTCCCATGGGTCATGTTTATGATGCTTATAACTCTGACCCTTGGGAGAGCCATGAAAAATAAGAGGGAGAGCCAAATGAGTAGTTTATATCCTTCCCTAAGCCTATGACTGAGAAACCATCACCTGAGATCAGTCGGCTTGCATTAGTTGTTCACTCACCTGTGCTTGCCAGAGACATTCAGCCGTGTGTGAACAACTGTGGGACAGAGCATGTTTTCTGCCACCAACCTAGTAAATTTTATCACTCATTCTATAAGCCTGTAGGATAATACATGTAGTTGCTTTTCCTCCATGATTTGAAGCCTCCAAGTCTTATCCCATCATTTCCATTAGGAGGAAAGTGGAAGAATGTAACCATTCTGTTGTCACAGTTGCATTATCTGTTATCAATCACAGATAGAGTGAAGGAGCTTCTAGTTAGGAAGTTACTTGAATGGATATGGTGGAAATTTTCTTTCACCTAACACTGTGTAAAAACCAACTAGTTTAGGACTGTATATAAATAAGCTCCTTGGAGCATGTGTATTTATTTTAGTTTTTACTTATCGGCCTGTATTTTTCAGCAGGATGTTTTGAGCTCAAATCCATAGTCCAATGCATAAGGCGAYTGGAACTGCTTGTTCTTGGMAACTCGTAGGCAGCATGCYATYCACTTTGAAGMCAAATGTKATCAAATATAGTTKTCAAGGGAAGAAGGTTTCCCAAGTTCRTGGSCTATGCAAGAAGCGTCAAAGTGCAACACTTAGAGCAGTCGGATATGGACTCAAATCAAGTGAGCAASCTAGACCAAGTTTCAAYGATAGAGATCCATCARGCAGATCGGATCGATGACCATGAGGCTATTAGGACCATAAGGTTACATRAAGTTTAAYGTCAGACAAAGGTCTRAAATCAYGAGGTCAATCTTAGCCGTCCATTTYAGAAGGACACGTGGCGCAGGATTGACATTTCCCTAACTCGCTGAATGGAGAAGTCAAAGGGAAGAGTAATGAGGAATCACGAAAYGTGAAGTCACAAAATGATCTGGGCCATCCATTTCAGAAGGACATGTGGCACAGGATCAACATGGGGAAAGTTGTTTTAGAAAATTTCAAGTGATAAATGCCGATAGCTGAGGTCCCAAAATTCTGATGGCCCGAGGTCCCGAAGTGACGATATTCATATGGGTCATCCGATCAAAGGGGACACATGGCACCTGATCCAAGAGATCATGATTTCAAAACTTAGAGGTTTGAGTATGGATCACAACGTGAGTTTTCGAACACGAAATCATGACGCGCTTGAGAGTTGGGCCCACGGTCACAATTTGGGGTCGTATGTAGAGTGGGGCCATAGAGAAGGGTAAGCTCTTATTGAGCGGCATACATCCAAGGTTGTTCAAGAAAATGATCATGGCCTTTAGATTTAAATCGATTCTAATCATCGATCTGGATAGGCCATTTCCTAGGATCGAGCATTGATATTTTTGAGATTGAATGGAGTGAAAACTCCCAAAATGCGAAATCCTGAAATTTCACCTAGGAGCCCCAAGTCATGGCCTGAGGTTATGTGGAGCAATGGAGAGGAGCTATGTAAAGGCTGAAGCACCTGATTTTTTCATAGAGAAAGATCTGCATGGCCTCGAGGTGCCAAAATTGACTCGAAGGAGCCATGAGCTCATCTGGGACAATTATGGGTGTCAGGTTTTTCCTGATCCCAACGAAAGTAGTTAATGGAAGGTAGGTTGGTGGTTGAAACCTAGACTCACCCTATCAATGGAAATCATGGAAGGCCTGACCATGGGGACTGAACTGTTAGCCCATGGTACCCCTACAAGAAGATTTCCCTGTAGGCCCATGCTGATTCGAGATCGTGTCTGACAGAAGAATGCAAGTGTAGACTGACATAAGAAGATGTAGACGCAAAGTTTTGAATGTAATAACCAGGTCACACTCCTAGTGGTGGCAGTGGCTCTGAGTATAAATACTTGGTTTTGATATTTTTTTATGGTCGATGGTAGAGAAAAGCTCCCGTATTGTAAAATTTTAATGAAGCCTCTGGTTCTCTGGTTATGCATTGTAATATGAGATTTCTTGTTTAATGACAATCAACTTTCTTGCTCCCTCTTATTTTCCTCTGACACTGAAAGAGTTCATGATTGACTGATTCACATGAATTATTGTGACTGTATTATGATGAATGTTCGATTATAGTGCTGTAATAATTCCTTTCAGTTTCTTTGAGATTTGAATTCAAGAAGATCTTGTGTTTAATTTTTTCCTCTTTGGGCTGCTGGAAGACCTGATGTCTTTGGCATACCTCTACACTCTCCTCACCAAAGTCTTCCCTCTACTCACCCTAACTCCAAATTACTGACTGAAATTGTTTCCAGACCTCAATTGCTTATGCATGCTAGTCCAGTTTTCTGAGTTAAAACGATATCATCTCGAGTCTGCACCCATTTGGCCTCTTTAAAAACCAACCCGTGACATAAAAATATGATGGATACTGGGATTACCCTCTCTACAATTGGAGGGTGACTTATGGTGCTAACATGTAGGATAACATATATAATAAGCATTCATTCATAATAAAACTCATAATAGGAGTATCACATGGGTCTCATGCTTCCATTTATTAATCAAAGATAGACATTCAGATACATGAAAGGTTGTAGCCTACTCAAAGAATCATTAAGATCGAACCAGAGACCTGAGATTCAAATCTCGAACCACTTTCTCTCTCATATTACAAAACCAAAGAATTAGAATGAATAATACTCTACAATCAATAGCCAAATTCTCAACCATTCCTAGTTCATGTGCATCTCTTTTATCTCTACAAAGCCATGGAAATCATAATGAATCTGTTAGCTCACTAACAACCTCAAGCATGAACAGTTGGTCAGTTACAAAAATGGTTATTAATAATTATAATTAACATGAATAGACATGCATGGGACTTCTTACAAGTCTTTGTGTGGCACCAGAGTTGACGCGCATTGTAAAATGACTGGCACAAGTGCAATAGAAAATAATTGGCGTGTGCTGAGCATTGGCGCTGTGTAGTACAAAAATTGTGGTGCATGTGTGGTCTTACCAAGACTTTAGTGCCAACAATCCCCCAACACTAATAGTTGGCTCATCCTCGAGCTAATAGATTTCATTGCAATGCGATGGAGGCAATGGATGAAACCTTCTTCATTACCTTGGTGATGAAGTTTTGGAACTCAGAGTTGATCTGATAAAAAATCTTAAGTAGTTCCTCCATGTTGCAGCAAAATTTGTTGACCTTTGCGAGTGTGGTTGACCCAGTTGTAGGCTTGATCTGTGTGCCCATATGTATCACTAGGGATTCCCTTACATGCACATATGTGAGCTCAAATTTGTGTTGGGATTTCTCTTGTGCTTCCAACACAATGAATGGAAACATCTGTTTCTCAGTGCATGCAGATGAAATATATCATTGAATGTTGAATATCTCTATCATGGCCTCCTTGCACGATGCATGTTGAAGGGAGGGAAACACCTACTTCTTGTCATTGATATGCACCCGACTTGTGCATATGTGGTCTTCAATTCTGTTGATTTCGGGGGGTATTATATAGATGAGTCTAGAGCTAGAAGTTCTAGTCAACGATACCTGATAATCCTTCCTCATGTGCATGTCCTTGGTGAAACATATTTTCTATGATAGAAGTCTTTTGTTGTAGCTCCACCTTCTCTAATGGTGGGGTGCTCTTCAGTTTTTCTTGAAGCTTTATGTTTTGTGCCTGTAGTTGTTGGAAAACTTCCTTCACCTTATTGAGTTTGTTTTGCACCAGAAGGTCATAATTTTATTCAGCTGTATTGGGGACTTGCATGTATACTTCATCCACTACACTAATTAATAATGCGTGCACAACCACCTCTTCACGTCATTCTTGGACTTCCTTGTGTGAAACTATCTCTTTTTCTGGTGCAGAACCATCTCTTGCATGTGTATGTGCTGAAACTCTATATAGGATTGGCTTAGTGCATGCTGCATGTCCCCCAACTCATTCATTATCTATGTTATGGATACTTGCAGGTATTGTGAAGGTACCTGCGCCAAGGCGAGCTCCACATAAGGTAATGATGGAGGCTCTAAACTAGTGGATGCCTCAAAGGTGATCAAGGCTAATGGATTTAGTTGTAGAACCCACTTCTATGTATTAATGTGCAATGATGTAGCACCAATGGTGCTACCCGCGACCATCTGTCTTGGGACTTAGGGTTGGCCGACAATCTAGGAATGTTAAGTGCATGATAGAGCTCACCTAATTGTTGCGATGAATCTCAATGAAATAAATGCTACACTTCCAAATTGGATTGGAGCACCTTTACGATGCTTTGAACCAGTGCTAGGGAAGGTCCTGGCTCTTTCCCTAGAGCACTGGTGTATATTTCCTAGTCCTCCATTTGGCTGGTCAATATCTTTCACTTGGTGGAATTTGCGAGAATCTAAGAGGGGGATTCCTCTTTGATGGGGATGGCATCGGTAGACTGCAGTGGACTAGATGTGAACCTCTATGAGTTGGAACCAGTGGTTGGTCTTGGCATCATCCTAGTGCATTTTCCTTTTCTGGGTGGAGTTTGTGCTATGCTTAGTGTGCTTTTTTCTGTTATCCCTCTCATTATTTACCTACCCCTTTGTATTTCTCTACCTATTTCCACTCCTGTTTCTTATTGGTGTATGTTTCTAAGAGATTCACATCTTCATCTGGCATTGTGTGCAGTGACTCTAGTCAATGCATGACCACATTTTGAATGTCCTTCTTAGTAATCTAAAAGGGGAGGATTTCGATAGGAGTCTGCTGATCTGTGAGTGGGATGATGAAGAAATTATGAAAATCATATTTAAATAGAAGATAAATCTCATTCCTGTAAATGAGGTTGTACGATATGCTAAAGGCTTGTGCAATCACCTGAATCATTTCAGTGTACCATAGATAGAAAGTCATGTTGTTTTTGCGCTGGGAGTTCTTGTTCATGATGTATTGCAACTCATTAAATTTGGGCGCGGGGAAATATTGAGTAACTTGGGTTTTGTATTCCTGACCTGGTGGTGGCTTCCACACTATCATTTCTAGTAGGAGTAAAAACCATCTATAATGAAACTCCTTTCCATGGTCCTGTGCATTCACATAGTCCTATATGAACTTGTTCATCAAGTATCGATACCTACACATCTTGATGCCTTGGACACATTGCTCTGCTGCCATGATTACCCCCAATGGTCACTCATCCTTTTGACACTTACACATCATCTTGTATTTAAGTACCCATGTGACCATCACTGATAGCTGAAATAACCACTTCTCTCATTCCTCTGTTTGTACCATACTTTTGGTACACCTATTCTTGCGAGGAATCTCATGCTACTACCACATCAGTAGAATCCTCCCCTATTATGGGAAGGATCGAGACTTAGCATATTGTACCTATGTGAACATGGTATTCACGGTTTAACCACATGAATCCTTCATGCAACCTGCTGAGTAAGAATCAAACACATGAGTTGATGTTCGGGCTGCGCCTGAAGTGGGGGACATCCAATAATTTCATAATCCTTGATTTGTAGATGGGATTGGTCCATGGCTTGGAAACCACCTTCCCTCCTTTAAGGATTTCAACATAAGTTTCAAAGTGTAGTTAAGGGAAATGTGCCTCATCATGTATGTTGTAGTTTGAGAACTTGAGGCTGGGAACCATGCCTACGAGAGGTCCTAGGATGTGCACTTGGATGGGTATTTCAACCACGGGCATCCATGCTTATTTTATGTCTTTTTCTTTTGTTCATGCCTTGTCATTACTTGATGAGGCCATTGATCTGGTTGAATCTTGGCTCGAATGACTTGCTACACTACCACACTACTCCTAAATTTTTCTCTATATCACCTTCCCAACTGTGAACTGTAAGGGTTGTGTGCGTTAAACACTTCGCACAAACCTACTAAATCTACACTACACTCTTTGGTTACTATGAACTCTTCTCTCTGCTCACTCTCAACTATGTAATCGATGAATAACCATGTAGGGGTGTAGTAGGAACTTTAAATACTTATACAAACACTTCTATCCATTACTTTCACTTGCATAGATATCCACTCTGATTTGCACTTTTTGTCAATGTTGACTGATGATATGTTGTACTTCATAACTGTTGATGTGCCCATCGGTAAATTCTATGATAACTGTTGTCATTCCTCATGCCTTCATGACCTATCTTCACCCAACTGACTATCTCTTCATCGCCTTATTATCCCATGTGTCCTATCATCCACTTGTGCATCCAATTGTCCTGTCCTAATTTCTTTACTATGACATTTAAACCTCAAAATCCAAAGAATATTCTAATTATGCTTTGGTATGACCCACCTTGTCTCACAGATTACTTATATTTGTCTTATCCTACTAATAATTGTGCACTTATAACTGCCTTTACTCCTACCTACCTAATTCCTATGCTACTCTAACATTGAAACTTTATTGATTCATGGTGCATTCGACCCCTTTAACTGACTACCATAGATCAATCCTTTGAGGGGATGACCCTGGAGCATCGTCAACTTTGTTGTGTCAACCTTGTTGATGTACAAAATCTTGAAGGGTCCTAATGAGTGCATGCACAGTGTACCCCGATGCTTAAGGAATTTGATGTCATACAATAATACCAAGGATCTCAGTTGTAGAGTCTTGTGCCAAATGTTGCGATCATTCTGAGCCTTCTATCTCTATTTCTCCACCATATAATTGTGTGTTGCAATAAATTGGTCCTCTTCAAATTCCAATAACTCATCCAACCATCCTTGTAGTGACTGATCATCTGACATCTGTGTCGTAACCAAAATCCTGAGACTTGGTACCACAAATTCTAATGGAATTACCACTTCTTTTCCATAGACTAACATGAATGGTGTGTGTTTAGCCAGTCTCTTGCAGGTAGTCCTATATTCCCACAATACTGTTGTAACCCTTTAGTGTCAATTATCACACTATACATTACATACCTTTGTCAGTGCATGCTCTAGTATCTTGTTGAATGCTTCGACAATGCCAATGGCTTGTGGATGATACAATGTGATCTTCTGATGATGGATAATAAAATCCGAGTTAGCGCACATATGGTGTCATTCATGAAGTGTGATCCTTGATCACTCATTAGTATCTTTGGGCATCTAGACCTAGTGACAATGTTCTCACAAATAAATTGTGCTACAACCTTTGCAGTACTATTCTTCATTGACGCAACTTGTATCCAATAGGTTAAGTATTCCATCATGTCGATGATATACTATGCACCATTTCTACATGATGGGGGATTGATAGGCCCTACAAAATCAATTTCCCACTTATCAAATAGGTCTAGCGTGGATACCAGAGAGAGTTATAATTCATCTCGCGTTGATGGATTCCTGATCCATTACAAAATGTCGCATCATTTCCAATAATCCTTAGACTCTTTAAATAACGACGATCGTCATAATCCTGCGCTAATTTTTTTTGTGTAGTTTCTTTCCTTGCATTATGTCGACCATGAATTCCTCTATGTGCCTCATAGAGAAGCATTTATTTATCATGCTCCAACACACATTTTCATAGTATCCCATCGACTCTAAGTTTGTAAAATTTCCATGCAATCAACTGGTAATCGATGCTCCAAGTTACTCGTTGTTAGCGTTGTGCCTGGGTGTTCTCTTCCAGTGCCTTACTTGTTGTAAGGTTTACTGCAATATATACCAATTGATATATCACTGCCTCAACCTTGAAGAGCTGTGTGTTAGGTAACTCATAATATAAACTTCCTTTAGCTTCCCCTAGTCTATCTTTGAGAGATGATTAGGCCCCGCATTGTGTTTGTCAATTTTGATTACTACTTCAAACTCAAACTCTTGGAAGAGTAACAACCATTGGAATATCCTCCCCCCAAACATTGTCTTGTTCACCAAGTATTTGAGTATTGAATGATCCGTGAAAAACTTGAAGGGAGTGCCCGATAAGTAGTGTCTAAATTTTTGCAAGTAATAGACCATCGCCAGTCCTTCACGCTCCATGGTTGTATACTTTCTTTCAAAATTAGATAAATTTCTATTGGTAAAGTAGACTGGATTATCAATCTTATCCTCTCATGAATGCATAAGAACTAGGCCAAGTGAAATGGATGATGCATCAACATGTACATGGAAAGTACTGCTCCAATTTAGAAATACAAGGATTGGCGTAGTCACTAATCTCTGCTTCAGGGTGTCCAACACCTCCTAACATTCATGTGTCTAGACATACTTGTTATCC
>JASDQU010947696.1:0-28780 GCA_032191745.1 Picea mariana
CAAAATGTAGTAAGTGGATTTAACTCTCCCTATCACAAGATACTATGTTTGTTTGCAGCTTTGGAAATTTATCTTTCACACCTATTCCAAAGCCCTACAACTAATCTAATGTAGGTTTGCTACCAGAAAATATAAAAATGTCTAGTCAGTTTTTTATAAGCGCTTTATTTTTAAGGCTGTTGTTACTCAAAAGGAAGATGGCGTGGACAATATGGCATTTTGACCGACTCAAATGTTATGCAAAGAGATGAAGATCAATCTTTTCATTTCGATGAAATCTATTCTACAAGAAGGAGAAAACATTTAGCATTCCCATATGCACAATGTCCCAAAAAATTAAAACTCATCAATATCAATATTCTCAAGAAATGAGAAAAAAGACTATACACCAATGCACGATTCATGCCCCCCCCGGCCATGAGGGGTATTTTTTTTTTTAAATTTGAGATAAAAAAATGCCAAGAATGATGCAACTCTGCTACTTCAAATGCAAGGATGCCCCCAATCTAATATAAAGAAAGAAACTAAATCTTTTTGTTTCAAAAATTTCACTAAAAGCAATAATGAACTTTCTTAAAACAAAGAAATTAAAAGTTTTCTTTTAAAGCGAAATTTTAAGAAGAAATATGATCTTTCCCTAAACAATCCTAAAGAAAACACACGCTTTGTAAAAGACACTCAAAGAAAGAGATTAATCTTTCAAAACCAAATAAGGCAAAGGTGGCTAAAAGCAACTCAAAGGCTATCAAGCAGGCTGTAAGCAGATCAATATAGGATCCAAAAGCTCAATCCAGCTGATCAGAGAAAAACTAGGTCATCAAAAGATGACAAGACATAATCCAAAAAAGTTTACAAAAAAGTTCACAGCCTAGCAGTAGAGTATAGTGCGAGAATTAGGTATTCTCGCAGGATAGACACTGGTAGGGTGCGAGAAGTTCGCACTGGATCTAACAGAAGGGTGTGAAAATCAATGGTTTTCACAAGCTGTAGAGAGGTACAGTGCGAGAATGTCTGTAATCAAAGAAAATTTTGAAAAAGGACAGGGAATCTAAGTGAACTTCTAGGTCTAGAAAGTCTGGATGGATGTTCCACAGACTCAGAAACCAGAAAACAAGCAATCAAAGGAAGGGAAACTAGTCTAACTAGGGAACAATCCGTTCCCCAGTATGGTCGCCAATTTTGTTATCGGATAAATCAGTAGGTGCAGACACTAACTGATCTCCCTAGATCCACCTGGATCTAGAGCAAAACACACCAGAACATGATTCTTTCCTTAAGTTTTAGATATTGAATTTACTAACTAAAGAGGGATAGGTGACATACCATTTAAACGCCGCTTCCTCTCGCGATCGCCATCCTAGCTTCGTTCCAATGCTTATACAATGATGAACCTACAAAAGAATGCAACCAACCAAAGTGATAGCAATAGCATGAACTCAATATAAACCTATGTATGTGATCAAGGAATCATACAATAAAACACAACAAGCTTTATAGGAAAGAATCATATTATTGTATCATATTAAATGTGAAAGAGAGATTACAACCATGGCCTTGATGTCGTAAGGCCACTTCCAACTATCCTTCTTTCCCCACACACTTCCACTCCAAGAATTCTGAGAGCATAGATCTGATAATACTCACAATCTATCTTGACAAAGGAAAAACTCAAAGACACTCCAACCAAGCTAATAATTCCAAGCCAAATCCAACTTAGCCCTTTTCCATGAGAGCTCCTCTCTTTTTATAAGATGAGGAGGTTATGATGATCCCACTAAATCATGAAAGTGAGTAAGATCTAAACCATTCATATGCCACCTCACCATGGAAGTTTCTCCTTCTAGAAGATTCGAGAAAATGCTCATTTTTCCCACGTGTAAGCATGCTCGCACCCTACCTATAGAGCAAACTATGAACTCCTCGCAACCTAGCTATGATGCAGCCTACAAGAATCAGGAATTCTCACACCCTAGCTATAATGCAGCCTGTGAACTTCCTTTTTTATAGAGTTTTTACAAAGGAAAATGCAACTTCTTTTCTTAGGAAAAGTTCTTATCCCTTCCTTCTTCAGGAACTCAGACCACTAACCCCTCCAAAGCAAAAAGATAGGTTTACATCATTAACGGTCATAGGGATGATGA
Source organism: Picea mariana (assembly GCA_032191745.1). Lineage (NCBI taxonomy): Eukaryota > Viridiplantae > Streptophyta > Pinopsida > Pinales > Pinaceae > Picea > Picea mariana. Next base: position 2,142 of record JASDQU010947696.1, read on the forward strand.
AAATAATGTGTAACAACTGGTGCAAGAATTCATCATATGAGAGTACTCCTTTAAATTTATCCTTCTCAAAATAAAAAAACGTGGATATTTGAATGAGTGAGGCTGATAGACCTGACATGACTGATAGCCATATCATGAGGGTCATGGCCTTTAGACTCACCCCAGAACATGATTAACTCTTGTAAGGTCTCAACTTCCTTCCTTGCATGTTGATCGTTGGAAATGGAATAGCTTCCAATGTGGAGAGGGAAGATTGACCACAGTCTTTTACTGTTGGTTTGCGAAAGTTTGGTGATGCTAGACCCCATCGTTTGCTACACTATTTACCTCATTAATAATCAATATGGGAAGAAATATGGCAATATATTTGGGGCCCCGATGGTCCCATAAACCCTGATAAATGAATAGTACTTGTAGAAGAACCAATCGGCCACCCCTTTCATCCCATTTCTATCCTCAAAGGAGATCCTATGTTTGGGGAAGACGAAAAGGACGAAATGCAAAGGGGCAAGAAATAAATTGCAAATATCATTAAAATGTTGTCTAAAATTTACACTTCATAATTGGGAGCAATAAACATGAATGGGGGACTGACTTCGGTCCCAATTCTATCCCAGTTCGAGAAATTGTAATGAGGAACAAATGACATCGATCATATAAGAAAAAATATAAAAACATTCTTTCTTCATACCTGGGAGATTCTTTGCGTGCAAAAATATGTCAAAGGCTAGGATATCTTCCTAGTTGAATATTTGTCCCATTCTAATGATGGTGTATGGAAAAGGTAAACAATCAATTTGAAAGTGTGTACTCCTTTCTTCTCCATATAAATGGAAGAGCATGGCCACCACCATCTTGTAAGGAGTTTTAATCATGTTGGCGGGGACCAATTTATGAATTTGTTTAAGGGTTTCATATTCATCCACCCACTAATGTTTCATCTATTTTTCTGGTCCTTTTCTTACATGGTCAAACCCTTTTAAGAAAGGTTCATTCAACGAGAAAGTGGGAGCAGGAAGGTGATATTTGGAGCTGATATCCTCTAGTTTGAGAGAATATATTGGTGTCCCCTTCTTTCTCATGATGTTCCCCATGGAAGCGTCAAATTTCCTAAGGAACCACTATGATGGCTTTTTGTATGGGAATCGTCATGGCCTGGAAGCTACCAGGTGGATACTCCTTTTAAGAATATTCTGGTACACCTCTAAAACTTCGTCATCTTTAGGAAACACTGTGGATTCCAATATCATGTATATCTCTTCAAATCCAGGGAAATGGTCCTCACCAGTGTGAGGAATCGTGTCATCCATGATATTTTCAAATCGTCGAGATGATGATTCGGGTCCTGCGGCACCCTGGAATTACATCGAACTTAAAGATCTTTTGGGTTTTGTCTCGCCATGACGAATAACCAAATTATCCTACAATAACACATTAAAAAGAATATCAACTTATTTTAAGTATAACACATTAGCTGTAATAATGAAAAAGTGGTTAAGCGATAGAAAATGAAGGTTATCGTTAAACAAGAAGTTACAGTAAGATATCAAGAGATGTTAGTAAGTGAGGGATTCTAGACGAAATCAAACTTCGTGGACTGTGTTTCGAAATCTGACAGTGCAAGTTGTGTTCTGAAAGGGGATTTTTTATAAATCGCAATGCACATCCACCTAGCACAAGTATGCCATAAATCAGGTGTGTACAAGGATCTTGCTAAATCCAGTCTTAAAATTTCCCATTAATGTGTGTCATCTCTATAATTAAATCTTATCAATACAAATAGATGCACTGATTTGGGCATCGAGGGTAGTGCTAAACAAAATCTTCGAATAAGACTGTTATCGGGGTCGAGCCTTCAGAGTATGAGAGATAGTAGTTTTTCAAACTACGAAGGGAAGAGTATCGAAGGCATATTCCCTTATACATGGACCAGTTGGTGGGCTTGGTGCATCCAACAATATATAGTGATACAGAAAGAGGTGGGACCTGTCAGGGTAAATTAGGATGAGGGAAGAACTAAAACTCGAGGGGAAGGTATGTACAAAATATTTGTTGTTTTTTAGAAACGCATGCTAAAATACGTTCTTTATAATATTTCGAGACATGGCTGTCAGAGGTTTGAAGGATGTGGAAACATTTGACCTTTGGTGATGACGATATCAAAGAATATTATTTCGGCCTAGGAGAATGTGTAGGATACATAAGTGAGAAGGATCAAGAGGTCATCAAATTTTTATCTTCATATTTTGAGAAGATGAGGCTTAAAAAGGCTCCCGACGAAGATGGTATTGAAGGTAATATTCCTTCAATACTTTAGAAACATTGTTATGTCCCAAAATAAATAAAAACAACTCATTGAAGAACGATAAAATGGGAAGTCAAAAGTCCAATCTTGGGATGCCACTTGGGGAGGTGGTCATTTGATAGATCATAATGAGACTTGGGTTTCCGTGAAAGGAAAAAAATGTAATATCTGGAGTCATAAAAGTGAGAAGAATGGAGTTTAAATTAAACCGTGGAAAAGGGGACTTTGAAGAAAAAGATCCCCAAAAAAATTCGAGTTAAGATTGGGTTTTATTAGAAGAGTAAGGATGTAGGTCTTGCAGGGTAAAAGATAGGTGTGAGAGAAAAAAAAAAGAAAAATAATTTAGAGACCCATAATATTTAAAAGGATGGGTGTGTTGTTGTGAAATAACCCACAACAAATGGAGACTTACTCGGAAGAACCACTTATCTCTGAGTTCCAAAAAGAGAGAGCGACTTCAATTATATAGAAGCGAAATTTAACTTTAAAAATTCCATTCAAAACTCATCTTATGTACTCCAGATTCAATGGTATGTATGCAAGCCATAAAGAAAAATCTGTTATCAATGATCTTCACATAATTTGAGTGATCATTTTTTGGAAATTTCATAAATCCACAGTGAAATTGTGAGAGTGACACCATGAAGAAAAAATTTAGTCAATTGTTGCAGACCGAAGTTTTTTCTTCACCTCTCTTTCCTAGAATTGTTTCACTGCCAATGTGTGTCCATAGCCCTGATGAATATACCTCAGTATCATACAAGAATGGCCCCACTTCCAACGAGTGTCCATATCCCTGACGAGTTTACTTGTACTTCTCACACTTCTAATAGAATTTTCAACTTCCTCATGATTATAATTTTGAATCCACCTTTTAGATATAGAATTTAGATATTGTGACTGCAATATAGGTGAGGATGAATAAGAAGTGGGGTGATACGAGAGTTACTTTTATTTTCTAGTCTTTATCTACAATTTGTCTTCATGGGTCTATAAACACGAATCACCGATAAATTGGGAAATAATGGGCAGAGACACTGGATTTATGTGGAAGATAATGAATTCAAGATATTTCAGGAAACTTGAACGGAAAATCAATGAGACTTGAGAGTGGTCACATAAGAGTGAATGACATATGGAAATCGTCAAAAGGTACAACATTTGAAGGTCAAAATCTTTTCTTTTGGTACAGATGAAAAAATTTCTCTTTTTTGTGCCACCATTTGTTAACGAGGAAAAACCTAGATCTAAGATTGGTTAGACAATAACCAATAGAAAGGTACTTACTAAAGAGGGTGCATGCATATGTCCTAAGGTCTTGGGTCCCTGTTGCGAAAGAACGATTGGCCCAGAGTAAAAGACAGTGGGAGGGAGTTATTGTAAACTAGATAGGCGAAGAAAAATGAAGGAACAAACTCAAAGCAATGGTTAGATTATTGAAATGAAAAATAATATAAAGACTACAATTGAAAAACTACTATGTACATAGATACATCACCATGGGTGACTAGGATAAGTATTTCTTCATTATTTGGTCATTGACAGGGAGTTCCTCCTCATCTCCTTGTAATGTTTTGAGCCTGAAAGTCCCAGGACCTATTTTCTGGTGGACCAGATAAGGTCCCAACCATAGGTTTTGGAATTTGAAGTCTTTTCCTTTAATTTCATTATATTTGTCGCACTTGAGAACAAGGTCTCCTTCTTGAGAATATTTGTTGCCTACATTTGATTTATCAAACCACGTTTTAACTATTTATTGGTTTTGAATCAAGTTCAACTTAGATTTTTCCCTTTCTTCTTCAAGTTTTAACATCATGTTTAACCTTTATTGCATTACCGAACATACTTCATCTTGGACAGATTGGGCCAATTGTAAAGCGGGAAGGAAGGTATGGGTTGGCATCGTGGCTTCCTTCCTGTAAACTAGGAAAAAGAGGGAGTTACCAATGGATGACTTGGGAGTTACTATATCAGCCCAAGGAGTATCCTGAAGAGCAAAATTCCAATTTCTTTGATTATCATTAACAATATTCTTGAGGATTTTAATTAGGTTCTTATTAGTTGACTCTTCTAGAACATTTCCTTGTGGATAGTAATTCACTGAGTACTTAACCTTGATGTTTTTTTTTAGGGAGAATTCAATAAGTTTAAGAGAAGAAAAATAATTGGCATTATAAAAAACTAAAACTTCCGGAATTCCAAACCTGGTAATGATGTGTGATTCAAGGAAGGAAATCACCTGATTTTCGTTGATGGTTTTCAAAGGGATTACTTCACTCAATCTGGTGAAATAATTAGTAGCCGTCAAAATGTATTTATGCAACTGTGATGAGTTTGGATTGATCTCCCCGATAACATCCAACCCCCACTGTTGGAAGGGGTGTTCTATGATGATAGGATGTAAGGAGAAAGTAACTTTCTTTTCTATTCCAACTGACGTTTGGCACTAATGAAATTTCCTTGCATATGCATAAGAGTCTTTAAACAAGGAAGGTCATTAATATCCTACCCTGAGGATTTTGTGTGTAGTAGTATCCCCACGGTAATGTTCTCCCATGGGTTCATCATGGAGATCAAACATGACTTTATCAACATCCCTTTTCTCTAGGAATCTAAGGAATACACCATCATAATGTTTTCTACATTGAATTCCCTGTACCATATGATATTGGGTGAATTTGAGCCTTGGAGCCCTTTTCTTCTTGGGGTCCAGATAATGTGGAATCGATCCATGAGTCAGGTGATATTTCATTTCGTATAACTAAGGGTCTAAACTGACTGGGATATAACATGGTTCCTTTTCAAATATCTCAGAATCCTGGTAGAGAGCATCTTCATGAGACTCAACACAAGGGAATTTTGCAGCTAGTTTTCATAGCCCTTGTCCCTTAACAAATTTCACATGTTTGATCTCCAGGTCATATTCGTTTATATCCGTAATCTAATTTTCTCTCTTTTATTCCAATTCTCTTTCTGTTCCTAACAACTGGTTAAGGAACAATAACCTTAGTTTTAGATTTGACTAAGAATGGTCGAAAGTGTTTGACAACTTTGAAAACTGCATATGTTTTTTTATCAACTTCAGGATAATTTAGCTCAACTCCTTGTAGGCCTAAACTCATAAAAGCCACATGAAACTCGTTTGCTTCCAATTTCTTCTATGTTAAGACTATCACAAATGCAGTGTGGGAGGAAAATGTGTAGAGAATGAAATATCGATCAAAATATGGACTCAACAGTGTCGGCGCTTGAATAATATCTTCTTTGATTTTTTCAAAATCCTCCTCTTTAGACCCACATCTAAATTCAACATTGTTTTTTATCATATCTTGTAGGGGTTTTACTGCCTTAGAAAAACTGGGTATGAACCAGATCAAGAAATTTATCCTTCCGAGGAATGACTGCATAGATGTTTTTATGTGAGGGGGAGGGATCTTAGTGTTCATTTCGGTCCTGTCAAGTTCAAACCACATACCATGTTTGGATACAATGAAACCCAAGAGTTTTGTTATAGAAATATTTTCCTCACCCTATGCAATCTTGCAGAGAGGGCCTTATTCCATTCCCCCATGCAGACTTACTTTCCCTGATTGATAAATCCAGAGACAAAAAAAATTATTTTTCCACTTGTACACACCTTGAAAGCTATACAACAAGCGTATACATTGGCTGCTCCACTACAGCCTGTGTACTTCAAGATTTGTGTCAAAAAATCAAAATTAAATGTCGGGTTTCCATGTCACGAAAGGAGATCTCTTATCCTTGGCCTTCCATATACTGGAAACGTTCTAAATCGGCCCTTCAGTTGCATTTTTAAGGCTATAAAGAATCCAATTCCAAGCTATGGAAAAGAAGAGAGAATTCAACTTTGAGAGCAAAGTTACTCTGGAAAAATTATTACTTCATTATTGAGTCTGCATCCCTTTGTCCTTTAAGTATGAACACAGTGTTCAACCCCCAAGATCTTCCCTTATTGATGGGGAACCTCTTTGTCTCCATTATATGAGCTTTACTTTGGTGGAGGATTGAAGTGGTGGAGGCCTAGTTGGAAGGAACTCTGTTTCTTGGTTCTCAACTGTGACGACATGAAAGTCTGTAATTTTTTCACTTCTGCTGATCATTTATTAATAGAAATACTCCTTTCCCGTCCAACTGATATCTTGAAAATATATGTGTTATGATCCATGGGAATGTTTGTTTTTTATGTTGATGTATTATGCTATCTAATGTGATAACCTTTTATATTATCATTATATGCTTGCTTCGCTTCTTTGTTGAGAACTTGTTGCAGGTATAAATCTTTGGGTCAAAGTGCTCAACGATGGACATCATCAAACCTTTGGATGAGGTAAGCCTATTTATTACTTCTCGTGAACATTAGTTTATATAGAATATGCTAGAATTGATTCGATTTCTACAGTCATACCTATCTGTTGTGGTTCATCCTAGCCATAGATATATTTTTATCATAACAAGTTTTCCTTCATTCACATCGAAAATGGATTTCTTGGGGTTCATAGAGATGTCGTATCTCTTGCATCAATTGAATACCTTATTTAAGTGAGATATATGGTCCTATTTATTCTTTGAGAATATGGTTATGTCATCTAGGTACACTACCACACATTCTCCCAAGAGAGATCTAAAGGCAATATCCATGGCTAGTTGAAAAGTGGATCCAACGTTTATTAGTACGAAAGGGATCTTCCTATAGGAATATGCTCCCCATTTGGTTCTGAAATTTGTCTTAAGCTGGTCTTCATGAGCTACTAGGACTTGGTTATATCCTAAGAATACATGTAGTAGGGAGAGAGTTTCCGATCCGGACACACATTGTAGAATTTGTTCCATGGGAAACACAAGGTAGTTATCTTTTTCTGAGGCTCTGTTTACATTTCTAAAATCAACACAAAGCCTAATATCCACATTCTTTTTCCTAAATGGCACTAAGTTTGATATCCACTATGTATGCCTTACAGGAAAATTGGTTTTGGCTGCCAACAATTTATTTACCTCTTCTTTGACATGAGGTTCAAGACTAGGGTGCATCTTCCTCAACTTTTGTTGGAAATTCTTGGTTTGAGATTTCATGGGAATGACATGATGTATAATATTTGTATCATATGTCTTGAGGTCCTCATACATCCATGTGAAGATGTATTTATATTATTTGAATAACTTGATGTATGCCTTCCTTTCTTCAGGAGAGAAATGTTTTCCCAGGTTGATGTTCTCAGGAGAAATCTTTGATCCCAGGTTCACTGTTTCAAGCTACATGTATGAGTTGTTGGTCTTGTAGTTTGTGACCTTTTTGAAATTTTCTTGAAGGTCGTAGATTTTTTATATTATGAACACACTCATGGGAATATTCTTGGTCAGGCCTGTTGCGTTTTCTACTTCATCATTATCGTTATTATCAGTATTTATTAGCATGTCATGTTGGCCATCATCAAAGACCCTCCAACTTATCATATTGTTTGGAATTGATGGCCTGCACAAAATTTCAACAAAGAAGGAGTCGGCCATCAATCTGTCTAAGGGTATTAATCTAGATGCCACATCTTCTAACAAATCAACATCATAATTCAACAATCAAGGAACGATGTTAATATTGGAAGCAATGAAAGATTTAATTAGCTCACATACCTCAGAATGATAATTTTTTAGGTGACATGAAAGACAATGAATGGTGTTTCGTACCTGTCTAACAATGATTTTAGAATCACCATATACCTTGATTTGTTTTGCTTTCAAGTCAGCTACCTTCCTAAGTCCATGTACAAGGGATTCATATTTCACAATATTGTTGGTGCAAGGAAATTACAGTCTACATGCAATTAACATTTTAGTACCTTTCGGGTATTTTAGTATGCAACCATCTCCTGTACCTTTCAAAGACTTTGATCCGTTGAAAAATAATTTATACATATGAGGATCACCTTTCTTTATTTCAAATGGTATTTTTGAATTTTCAGATTTTTTGGTTTTAAAGAGGTTAGTAGAGTTGGTGCATTTTCAAGCATATCTCTAGAAAATATGTTAGTTTATACATTAGGGGGATTTTTCGTTTGATCAACTATATTGTAACTGGGCTCAATAATCTGGGTGCAATGAAGTATTTCAGATTTTGTGTTAGATTCCATGAGTGTTGATGGTTCAACTGTGAAGTTCCCCAAAAATGTTTCAAATGAATAATTACCAAGAATGAAATGATTGAACATCACTCATTCATTCAGATCATTCAAATCAATAATAATGTGTTTCATATACCTTTCTATGTTGATCCTGATTTGGTTCATTTTACCATTGAAAGGGAGCCATAAATAGGACCAATCGATAGCAAAGTAGCCATTTAACATGGCCGACGAATCTTGGCTTCAGAGCATGCCATAGTTATGTGGAGTGTCCACTACTATTATATCTATGGTTTGATGAACTTTTGGGGTAGCAAACATCCTAATAAAAATATTTTTCAATTCTCTAATCACCTTAACTTTTGTTCTATCTAACTGGATGATCTGAATGTTAGATAGTTCAGGTTTGATGTTAATCTTCTCACAAAATTTAAGGGTAATGACATTAGATGAAGCTCCTGAGTGCATCATGCAATTATGAACTTTCCTATTCAAGACTTCAAACATGATGAGAAAAGGAGGGGTGTTGGACTTGGATCTTTGAGTTGTTAAGGATTCATTAGTAGCAACCTGACTTTTGATGGAGTATTGTTGTCAGGCGAAGTTACCTTGGTGATTCCCCTTTTGATTTCATAGTTTGATTCCGGAAAGCTAAGAGAAGTTTTACCTTGCAACGTTCGAATGAAATTTTCTTGGATTTGTGGAATTTTCATGAGTTCAAACAAAGAAATGTTGGATTTTGTTTACTTTATATCTTCTAGAAAGTCATATTCTAATTTGGCCAAGGGTGTGGGTGAAATATTTGGTTTTTTTGTTTGATCTATTGTTTTTGGATTGGAAGAAGTATTCTTAGATCAATTAAGGGTAGTATTGGTCAAAAGAGAAGATTGTTTGGGAGTAGTGGTAGTGGGAGAAGTAGGATTAGGGATACTGAGGGTGTCATCGAGAATATTCTTACTGGCACTCCTAGTGGTTCTGAAGTTTCATGAGACCTGAATTTATTCAACTTCTTATTTATATTCTCCAAAATATATTTCCCTCGTCAGAATATTGGGGTTGTTCTTGTTGTCCATGACCTGCGTCTCCCTCATCAGTGGTTTCAGTCATATTCTTTGTTTCCCAACTTTAAAGGGATTGGAAAATATCCTCCATATTCATGCCTTCCATTTGACAGGGGGTTGTTTTGTTGGTTGGGGGAGTGTTACTATATTTATTGGGGGGGAACTTAAAAAACCTTTTTTGCTTGGAAGATCCCTCTCCACTACCCCTTTTTAGGTCAACCAAGTCATTGAATAGATTTTTGATATTTATTTGAAGAGATTACATATCCATAAAATCAGAGGGATTTTTATCTTCACCGGACTTAGATGCAAATATTTTACTTTTACCTTTATCTTTAGATGATTTTGAGTTGGAACTACCTTTTAAACTTAAATTTTTTTTTTCAAATTTAAGGGCTTCTTGGAAAGCTTCTTCTAGATTATTCTTTTCAAAATATTTTACATACATGGTCATGGACATGGGTAAAAAAGCGGTGTAAAATTCAATAGTGACATCTTTCGTAGGTTTTGAGGCCCTTGGGATTCATTTTAACAAAGTGGGGAAAAGTTGATTGTAATCAGTAACTAATTCTTTCGAATCCTTCTTGACCCTTGATAGTTTGAGAACCTGGGTGGATGGTGTTTAATTTTCCCCAAATTTTTAGAGAAAAGAGTTTTCAAAAGTTCTCCAATTCGGAATGGAGGCTTCTTCTAGAGAGAAATACCACGTCGATGATTTTTATTTAAATGTAAGGGGAAAAATATGACAGACGATGTCTTCATGATGAATGCTTTGTAGCCTAATAGCCAATAGGAATTTCTTAATATGCTTCTTGGCTGAATCCTTTTTTTCAGGATCAAATTTAGGCAGGAATTTCTCAAGGTGTCTGGGCATGTCATGTTGAACTCTTGGTACAACAACCACATCAAGAAACAACCAAGACTGGTAGGGGGGAAGACTTTGGTTTTCATTTTCTCTAGCCATGTTTAGAAGATGATACACAATGACCTGATCAGGGTTATCTACAAATTCAATCTCAAATTTATCCCTTACTTCGGAATTATTTTCCAACTCATTTCTCGGGGTGTGAGGGGGTGAATCGAGAGGTGAGGATGGTATACCTTCTAATCTTCCGATGAGTATATGATACTCAAGATTAAATTCTGAAACCTCAAGGAAATCAGAAGTACCTTCAGGAATGTGATATTTATGGGTGCCAACTGAACGATTTTATTGATAGGAGTAAGGGTTGATAAAATAGGGATCTGTATGTCGAAGGTCTTCCTGATTTTCAGGTAGAGAGTAATATAAGGGTAGTTGTCTAGTATTTATGCTACATTGTCTAGTCAGTGCATGATTGGTTTATTCGGGCGAGAGCCTAACTAAATCTTCAATCTCCAAGATATTTAGGATATGAGGTTGAGGATAAGAGAAACATGTTTCAGGGTGGGAGGGAACACAGTGAGTGCTGACCTGAGCTGGTGTGTTCATTGTATATTCTGAAGGGAAAACATTATGTTTGGAGTAAATTTGATGCGAATCCATCGTGGAGGAAAAAATTACTTGTGGGCAAGAATGGGAAGAATTCAAATTTCTATTTGTAGCCATTTAATTATATGGCCCTCCTTCTAGCACCATTTCTATTGACGGGCCAAAATGAACCGTTCAATCAGTTGAGGGAAAACACCCGATGGCAGGTCCCAATTAGACCCACTCTTGTTTGGAGTAGCACCTCCAACCATGTTTTGGCTTGGTTAGCAACTAACTAAAATACTAACTAAATATGAACTTGAGAACCAAAGGTTCTCAGATGAATTAAAAATAAGATAAAATAAGTAAACACAAATAACTAAAATTAAACTAAGAGGTATGATTATTATTCTAAGATGAGTCTTTAAACTATTACTATTTAAATTAATCTATCCTGATCAAGAGAAAACTAGCAAAATAAATAAATACAATGAATAATGTGAATTACTTGAGTAGAATAAATTCATGACAAAAGTAAGACATAAATTTGATAGCATAATCTGTTAGAACCAAAGAATTGATAAATTTAATGACATTATACTATCAGTGTATTCATCCTAAAAACCATGATAATTGCAAGTTGCAAACATTAATTTAGAAATAATTCATAAAATAACATTCATAGACTCCAAACATAGAGATGAATAAACAAAATGATCTCATTCATGCACATCAATACCATAATCTTCAAATTTATAATGTCTCTTGGATTTAAATTAAATTGCAGTGAAAATACTGTCGTGCTAGCTTAAAAAACCAAAAGCCTTTTTCAAATGGGAAGTGCTCCCTTTATATAGTGAGGGGTGAATGCTTACAATAGTTCTTCTTGTTAACCATAGAAATTTGGGCCATTTCACAAAAAGTAATCTTCATATTCCAGAGTAGATTGCAATATCAGAAGAAAACAACATCTGGAAAGAACCGTGGAATTCTGTAATCATGACGTGGTCCACTCTTGTTGCTGATATTGGTATTATTTCCATGTGGAGTAGTCATTTAAAATGATATCGAGTTGTCTTGATTGCAATTTCTCTAAGACTGATTCTTCGTTCCAGGATTTTGTGGAAACTTCTTGATATAAATGCTTTGTCCTGGCTTTTACAAAGGATTGAATCTTATGGGCGAGCCAGGGAGGAAACAACATATGTTCTTCAATTGATTTTTCTTCAAATATCATCAAACCTTGAATGCTCGTCTGACTGGATTCCTTTAGATATTCCACTTCAACTGCCCTGGTGGTGAAAGAAGTCATTTCATCTATGGACTATAGTGGTTGTACCCTTTCCTTTGCAAGGAGATCATTATCATATTTCCACAGTTGTGCAAATGTGTCAACATCTACTCCTTGGGTGGAGTGGACACTCACGAAGAGAGGTTTGCGCATGTCGAAAATCGTTTGGTACCTCATTCTTTCTCTTTTAGAATATAATGGTAGGGAGGTAGGTGGGGGTTGGTTCATGTCCTACCAATTTACCATCTCCTCAAAAGCCTCATTCGCTTCCCTATACCTTCCTTGCATCTCTATCAAAGTCTTCTAAAAATTATTCTGTTCTTGTTGCTCCACCCATATGTTGATCAACAGGTTAAGGAGTTCATTTGTTTCCTTTGCTAAATTTTCACTGGCAGCTAGCGCTTGTGCTTTGATGGACTCCATGGTACATGTCAAGGATATAGTATTTTCTAGAGTGGTATTGAGTTTATGAATTTCCATTTCTAACCCATAGGATTTGCATCCTATTTTCAAACTCTTCATTGAAGTGGTCTCTTTGTTCTTGTAGGGCACCATTGATCTTACCTGAATTTATACCTTCAACTACTTTGAAAAATACTTGGATATCTATGGATAATTGGTATTTTACGCCTTTCAACTCTGTTTCCATATCTACTACTCAGTTTCTGGAAATGTTCAAGGAATTAGTTACCTCCAGGATAGAGGAGGAATTTAATCCTACAAAGGCATTGAGCACTGAACATGCTTGGACTGTGTTTTCTTCTAGATCAAGCCCTAACTTCCATTATATTATCCTTCCTAAATATGACTTAGACTTGGTTTCTTCTCCTCTCTTTCTTTTCTCCGATCTCCTATCGATGCTTCTAATTCTCTTGTCAAAGTATTAGTATCCAATAACGACTAGAGATCCTTCAAAATTGAGAGCTTGGGAAGAGAGAGAGGAATCTCCTAGTATGTATCTTATGGGGGTGTACTCTGGAGGAGGTATATTCACAATTCATAGGTTCGATGTCGACAGAGTGTCTGGGGTTTGGTTTAAATTCTACTTCAAAATCTCATCAACTTTCCTCTTTGATTCAACCTCGTCAAAAGTTTGTTTCACCTCTGCCTCTTCATCCAATTTCCTGGCTTGTGATTCATTAGCTATCCTCTTGGCTTCCTCGTCCTATGCCAATTTTTTAGCTTATTATTATTTCTTATTTTGCAGAGTGGCCTGATGTTCCATGTGCTCATGTTATATCCTATTCTTCTCCTCAGTATTTCTTCTTTAATAATATTGCTCAGCTTGGATCCTTTTATGTTCAAGTTGTTTTTCCTTTTTGGTCTTCTCCTGTTCTTTGACATTTCATGCATCTTGTTCTTACAGAAAAAACTTCTATAATTGGGTTAAATTTTCCATATTTTATTCTTATTGTTCCATATCAAGCTCTCTCTTTATAGCGTCATGTGGAAATTGGTGCAAGAATTCATCATACGATAATACTCCTTTAAATTTATCCTCTTCAAAATCAATAGTGTGGATATTTGGATAGTGAGGCCAAAAGACCTGACATGAATGATAGCTGACTCATGTGGATCATGGCCTTTAGTATCACCTCAACATAGGATTAACTCATGTAAGGTATCAACTTCCTTCCTTTCATGTTGAGTGTTGGAAATGGAAGAAATTCCAATGTAAAGAGGGAAGATTGGCCACAATATTTTACTGTTGGTTTGCAAAAGTGTGGTGACGCCAGACCCCATCATTTGGTATGCTATTTCCCTCATTAATAATTGACTTGGGATGAACTATGAAAAGATATGTGGGGCCCCATTGGTCCCATAAAACATTATAAATGAATAGTACTTGTAGAATAACTAATTAACCACGCCTTTTATCTCATTTCTAGCCTCAAAGGAGATCCAGTGTCTGGGGAAGCCGAAAAGGAAGGAATGAAGAGGGGAAATAAATAAATTGTAAATATCATAAAAATGTTGTCTGAACTTTACGCTCCATAATTGGGAGCAATAAACATGAATGGGGGGATGAATTCGGTCCCACATCCATCCCAGTTTGGGAAATTGTACCGAGGAACAAATGGTGTCTATCATATAAGTAGACATATAAAAACATGGTTTCTTCATACCCATGAGATTCCTTTCATGCATGCATATGTTAAAGAATAGGATATCTTCCTAGTTGAAGATTTGGCCCGTTCTAATGATAGTGTGTGCCAAAGGTAACTAGTCAATTTGGAAGTGCATACTCTTTTCTTCCCCATATAAATGACAGAGCATGGCCACCAAGAAATTGTAAGGATTTTTAAGCCTATGGGTGAGGACCAATTTCTAACTTTGTTGAATGGTTTCATATTCATCCACCCACTAGTGTTTCATCTATTTTTCTAGTCCTTTTCTTTCCTGGGAGAACCCTTTTAAGAAAGGTTCATTGAATGAGCAAGTGGGAGAGGGAAGGTGATATATGGAGGTAATATACTCTGGTCTGAGAGAAGTTACTCACATCCCCTACTTTCTCATGATGTTCACCATGGAAGAATCAAATTTTGTAAGGCACCACTGTGTTACCTCGTTGTATGGGAACAATTTTGGCCTGGAAGCTACCAAGTGGATACCGCTTTTTAGAATATTCTAGTACACCTATAAAACTTTGTCATCTTTAGGAAACTCTGTAGAGTCAAATATACTGTAGATCTCCTCAAATCCGAGGCAATGGTCCTTGCTAGTGTGAGGAATCATGTCAGTCATTAGAGTTTCGACGAGTTGAGATGATGATTCGGGGCCTACGACACCCTAGAAGTACACCAAACTTCTAGATCTTTTGGCGATTTTGGATCACCATGACAAGTATTCAAATTATCCTCCAATAACACATTAAAAAGAATATCATATTATCTTAAGTATAACACATTAGCTGTAATAATGAAAAATTGGTTAAGAGATAGAAAATGAAGGTTATTGATAAACAATTAGTTGCAGTAAAAAAGTAGGAGATCTTAGCAAGCGAGGGAGTCTCGACAAAAAAAATAATTCGTGGACTGTGTTTCAAAATCTTATGGTGCGAGTTATGTTCTGAAAGGGTGTTTTTTAAAACTCTCAATTCACATCCACCTATCCCGAGTATGCAATAACACAGGTGTGTATGAGTTTCTTTCTAAGTACGTTCTTAAATTTTATCATTAATGTGTGTCAAATCTGTAATTAAATCTGATTAAGACAGATAGGTGCATTGATTTGTCCATCAGAGATAGTGCTAAACCAAATATTTTAATAAGATTGTTATTTGGGTGCAACCTTCAGAGTATGAGAGATCGTGGTATTTTTGAACTTCAAAGGGAAGGGTATTGAAGGTATTTTCTCTGATACGTGGACTAGTGGGTGGGCCTGGCATGTTAACCAATAAATAGTGATATGGAAAGAGGTCAGACCTATCGAGGTATTGGCATCATGGTAAATCAGGATGAGGGAGAAACTAAAACCTGAGGGGAAGGTATTGACAAAATATTGATTTTTTTTAGAAAGGTGCGCTAAACTATGTGCTTTATAGGATTTCGGGACATGACTATCATAGATTTGAAGGATGTGGAAACTTTTGAGATTTGACAAAGAGAGTATCAAAGAATAATTTTTTAGCCTAGGAGAATGTGTGTGATACATAAGTTGTTAGAAAAACAAGATCGCAGAGCAATACAGTAAAACAAATGTAGAAATAAAACACATAAGATACACAATATAATAGAGACATAGATATACATGGTTCACCCAGTGTGGGATATGTTCACCTGAGAAATTTCCAGGTCCTTTCTTTTTACTATCCAACAAAATGAAGGGATACAACCTACAACACCCCGCTGCAACTTCCTCTTCTTTCTCTCACAGTCTCCTCTCTCAAAATATAATATTCATGATAAATACATAGCCAGAATATAATTCCCTCATAAGAGAGGGTTTCCTTCTAGGGAAAAAAAACCTAAAATAACTTCTATTGCCAGATATGCAACCTTATAATGAGTGATCCCCTGAATCCCTTAATAGAGGGGGGATAAAAAAATTTACTTTGGGTGCGCTGCCCCCGAATCCCTTTCCAGAGGGGAAATAAAAGTTGTCTCTACCCCCCCTGAACCCCCCTAGTGAAATTTGTGGGGGGGAAATCCCCCCAACACACCCCTGGCGACAGTTGTGTGGGGGAAATACCCCCCACACCCCTCGTTAAGGAATGGGGTCCAAGCATGGCTGAAACAAACCTCTAAATTGGGAAGATAATCAGGCTCCACAACCAACATAAGTGAGAAGGATAGAGAGGCCATCGGAGTTTTATCTTCGGAGTTCGAGAAGATGAAGATTAAAAAGTCTCTTGATGAGGATGGTATTGAAGCTAATATTCCTTCGATACTTTAGAAACATTGTTATGTCCTGAAAGCAATAAAAACAACTCATCGAAGAACGATAAGATGAGAAGTCAAAAGTCCAATATTGGGATGCCACTTGGGGAGGTGGTCGTTTCATAGGTCATAACGAGCCTTGGGGATCCATGAAAGGAAAACAATGTAAGAGCCAGAATCATTGGAGTGCGAAGATTGGATTTTAAATTAAAGCATGGAAAAGGGGACTCCGACGAACACGATCCTAAAACATATTGGAGTTAATCTTGGGTTGTCTTAGAGAAGTAAGTATGTAGGTCTTGTAGGTGCAAAAGAAAAAAAGAGAAAAAGATTTTAGGGACCCATAAAATTAAAAAATATGGGGGTGTTGTTGTGAAATGACCCACAACATGAAGTGTAGGAACAAAACCATCCATGACCTTGTAAGAGACTAATGATGGAGTAGTACCACCCAAGAACCAATTTGAATAAAAAAAATATGTATCAAAGGACATAAAAATGATCCAACTCAAGAAATAAGTGAGGAACATGAAAATAATCCAATATAATAAAGTAAGGAAATTCCTTTGAATCCATCAAATATAGAAGACGAGGAAAGAAAGGAGAAAGAAAAAGAAGAAGATGAATCAACATAAGAAGCTATGGATTCCATGGATGATGTAGAAATGGAAGAGGAGGAAGTAAGGGAACAATATCCTCTTACTAATCCCTCAACGTAGAGTGCACGGTCATCTTAGACTTCAAATTCTCTTTCTTTCACCGACACCTTGACAAAAGGCCCACATCCCTCTCCTCCTCTCACACAGGGAAGGAAATCATTATGGGATCAAAGATAAAAAGAGGAAGAGTCAAACATTTTCATGGTTTCTCAATTAACATTAGATTCATTTCTTAAGGGGGGATAACTATCCAAAAGTGGAAATTATGAATTGCAAATAAGTTTTGATTCTAGGTCAATTCCATAGGATCTATACTTGTGGGCCACCTTTTCATGTTGCTCAAATAGAAAGAACAATTTAATATTTATGCATTAATTATGAATTTTGGACAATTTCTGAAAATTTGGCTTCTAGAAAGCTTATTTGTATGCATATAACTATGTTTTATGGTATGGAAACAACAATATTTTAATATAAATCTTAATAATTCCAGTGAAAAAAAATAAGTTTAAAAAAACAAGAGTACCATTCCTACTCTCTATTGAGGCTATTAAACTAACAAAACTACTAATATTCCAACCAACTTCACAAAATCAAAATAACAAACTAATTATTATTGGACGAGAATGAAAAAAAAAAAAAACTAACTAACTAAACACACTCAATTGAGGCTATTAAAGTAACATAACTATAAGATTTCAACCAACTTCACAAAATCAAAATAACGAGCTAATTATTGTTAGATGGGAATGAAAACAACAAGTTAAACTAAACATTTCATAAAAATAGGTCACAATCACTATGGAAATGAACAAACATTCAACTCACATTACGTTTTAGTTTCTAGGGACCCTTAGTAATATATTCACATCGATTTATGTGTTTTGAAAAATTGATTCTTTTCTTTTCATCCAATGCACTAATTTTTTTTAGTTCTTCAAAGTTAGACTTAAAAGAGTTTTTTAGTTTGCTGCATGGCGAAACATCATCATTTGAGATGATATTGCTGGGCTTTGGTTATTAGTATGGGAAATGTTTGAAACATTTTGATTTTATTTCCAAAATCGCATATGTTATACTTTCTAAAGGATTCAAATATTTTGTTATTCATAGTAGTATTAATTATCAATTGCCAAAAGTAGATGCATTGATTTTGCATTCAATAAGTTGTAAGGTGGTAATTAACAAGTTGGAAGGTGGTAATTGACACGATGTTTAATTATCTTTCTAATTTATAGAAAAAGTAGATAAATAGTTGTACATTATTTTTGTCAACCCGGGGTTTTAGAGTACTTGTGATTTACTGTGCAATATCTAGTAGCTTACACTTGCTTACCTTCCACTGGTTTATCTATCATAAGATTGTAGTCAAGGGATTCATCTGTCTTATTAAAATTGATAAATTAAAAATGATTCACATGCATCAAAGTATGCTTACATCAATTATAAATGATGTATTGAATTTTATGTTCAATTACGAATAAGTAAATTAATTATGGATTTCTACATGGAGAAACATCATCATTTGAGATGAACATCATCATTTGAGATGATATTGCTAGACTTTGGATATTAGTATGGGCAATGTTTCAAATATTTTATTTTCTTTCCAAAATATTCTATGTTATACTTCTTAAAGGATTCAAATATTTTGTTATTCATAGTAGTATTTGTTGATATTATGGTAGTTGCGGGAGGTATTAACCTCCACATGTAACTTTTGACTAGAATAGAATATTCCGGAAGCAAGAGAAACCCTAAACAAATGTGTAAAAACCTTAGAAGACAAGTCAGCTCAGTGGAATAAATAATATTAAAGGTTTACCCTCGAGAAAGAGAAGTCAGCCTAGAAATGTGACAAGAAGGACTATAAATAGAAGTTGCTTGAGCTCATTTGTACACTCACTTCACTCACTCTCTCAAATATAGCGCAAGTCTAGAATTGGAGCAGCAAGAATGGAAGGAGCATCTTTTGGGGTGATTCTTGGTCTCTCTCTCTAGCACTATCTAGCCTAAGATACATTATAGTATCTCTTAGTGATATTCTTCATGGTATTATTGGTGGTATTCTTGGGAATAAGTGCAACTGCAACTGCTGCAGTTGAGTATTGTTCTTGTTCTATGGTTGTGGAGACTCTCTCTCTTGTGTGCTACCCTTGGAGAAGGTGCACTCCCCTTGTCTTGTGATGTTTCTATAGTTGGATGTTGTTTCCTGGTTCCATCTTGTGCTATATCTGTAGCTAGGGTTTATCTATTGGTTCTAGTGTGTCTTTCTGGAATCCTTCTATCTAGCCAAGGTTAAGGTGCTCGAGGGTGCCTGCATGCCTATGGTTGGGTGACAATATTGTGATATTGTCTATGGTTAAAAGAGCACATCGAAATATTGTAATAGGTTATGGGCCCACACTACCTTAAGAACATTATAACTGTTGGAAGTTAGATCGATTGTTCCTTGTCAATCTCGTTGTAGCACCAATTGCAGCTACAACTAGGGTTTCTGATTTTGCAGCTGCAACAAAATCTAACCTAAATTCTTGGGCACTTTTAGTTAAGCATTAGACCTAATTTGTGGGTATTCTAGTGTGACCTAGCCTATCAAACCCTCTAGTGCTCTCAACCAAAAAAAACCTCAAGTTTGAATTCTTGGTCAAAGTCAAAGGTTGACTTTTGGTAAAATATTATTTTGTGGTCAAAGTTGAAATTTCAGGGTTTCTAGCTTGTTCTAATCATTGAACCTTTTGATTCAGTTTCTAACCTCTTCTTGTCAATATGGTGTCTAGTTTCATATTAGAAGACAAGATGAATGATGCTACAAATTTCAAAGGTATGTACTTGTATATGATTTCAAGTTATATCATCCAACAAAGTATGAGTGTGTTTGTAGGGGATGCACAAGAGACCTTGTCCAAGAAATGATCTTGGATTCAATACATTCAAAGAAAAAAGCACAACCTTCCTAGTATTTAAGGCTCCAGGTTCCATGTTTGATTAATCAAATTGTTAAGTTTCAATTTGCAGATATCAAGTTTGATAGTTTCTACAGTGCAAGCAAACACTATAGTTATGACAACAATTTTTGAAAGGTTATTTTACTGCTAGGCATATTTGGTTGTATATAAGTACTATTGATATAGATGCTTATTTAACTTGTTTTCAAAATGAAATAACGTCTCCTCTAGGAGTTATTTCTTGTTTTTCTCCTCGGTAGGTCACCTTGGTAATTCTATGATGAATACGATCCTTATTACCAAATATATGTTCTTATGAAAATGTTATTGGATCTACAGTGACAGTTGAAAACATGGAGCATATGACTCCATCAAGTGGTGAGACAAGTGGTCTCACCAAGTACCAATTCTAAAGGAAGTGTGTAAATAAAAAGAAGTTTTGGATATAATTCACTCATATGTGTATGGAACAATGTCAACCTCCTCACTAAGTGGATAAATATATTGAGGTTCAATAATGGAGGAGAATACACCTCCAAGGAGTTCATTTCCTTTTGTAAAGAAACCGAGATTAGGAGGGAGTTAATTGTCCTAGATAATCCTCAACAAAATGATGTGGCAGAAGGAAATAATCGATCCATTGAAGAATTTTTTAAGGAAATGATGGATGACCATAATCTATCTATATTTCTATGGGGAGAAGTAGCTATGACAACCTTATATGTTCATAATAAAAGTTCTCATCGTATATTAAAGATCATGCATCCAAATGAATCTTTCTCTAGAAAGAAGACAAGTGTTGAACGCTTGAAGATCTTTGGTTTTCCCATGTATATTCAAGTTCCCAAGGAAAAAATAAAGAACTTGGAACCTTCAGGAAAGAACGGAATATTCGTTAGATATAGAGAATCGTCAAAATATTACATAATCTATATTCCAGGTCAACATAATGTTGAAATTAGAAGATTTGTGAATTTTGATGAAAATATTGGCTTAAGGAAATATATAGAACATTTCATGGATCCCAATGATGAAGAAGAACATGAAGGTCCTAAGGAAGAAACTACATGTTCTCTAGAACATCTAAATACAAAACCTTCCACCTTTGAAGAAGCAGTCAAGAAGAAAGAATGGAAGGAATATATGATGGAAGAATATCAATCCATCATGAAAATGATGTATGGGAAATTGTGCCTAGACTGCTATTCATACATGATTTATCTTGTATGAAAATGATGTATGATTTATCTTTGAACAGGTTGAACCAGTTCCAGGTGGAACCTGCACATGAGCATTGGATAACTACAAAGCACATTTTGAGATATCTTTGTGTGACTCTAAATTATGGTTTGATATATGCCTCAAATAGTGACGTACAACTGCATGGATTTACTGATTCATATTGGGCAGGGAGTGCAGGTGATAGGAAGGGTACTTTTGGTATATGTTTCAGTTTGGTCTCTTCTATGATATCATGGGATAGCAAGAAACATAATTATGTTGCACTCAACATTGCAGAAGAAGAGTATATTGCAACTTGTGATGCTTGTACAAAAACAGTATGGATTCATAAGTTGATTTCTGGACTATTTGATTAGGTGCTAGATTCGACTGTGATATATTGTGATAATAATATTTGTGTGAAGATTTTCGAGAAACCTGTGCTTCCATGACATGTTGAAGCACATTGAGATCAAGTACTATTTTATCCATGATAAAGTCTAGAAGGGAGAAGGGATTCTCCAGTACATCTCTATTGATGAGAAAACATATGATATTTTGATGAAGCCTCTGTCCAAGATAAAGTTTTCATACTTGAGGGACAAGTTGGGACTTGTGGAGATAACTCACTTGGTTGAAAGGGAGGTGGTTACTTCCTTGGTTGGGAGGGAGTGTTGATATATGGCATCATGGATAGTTAATGTGTTGGTGGGAAGAAATTATCCATACGGAGAATGGTCCAGGAAGAACATATTGTTGATGGACTGACATTCTCCATGTGGAGTATTATCCAAGTTGACATATTGTTGATGTACCATGGACAACTATTCTCCTGGAGCATTTCCCAGACAAGTAGCATGGTATAGGATAGCTATTCTCCTAGGGATTTTTTGAGTTAGGTAGAATGGTCCATCTCTCTGATTTCATAGTAGTGACTAGAGTGGGGAGATTGGTACATGACAAGCATTTTCCTTGAGTTCACACTAGTGTATAGAGGGGGGAAAATTGTCAAAGACAATCATTCTTCTAGGAAGTATGTTTGGATTAGAAGGATGGTCCCTATAGTACATGGCATGGATTTCATTATCTGGGAGGACAATCATTCTTATAGGATGTATGTATGGATTAGAAGAATGGTCCTTGTATCCCATGGTGTGGCTTTCAACATCTGTTGGGATAGTCATTCTTCCTGTGTCACAAGAAGTGACCGGGATAGGAAGAATTGTCTCTATATCACTCTGTTGAGTGAGTGACTTATGCGATACACTCTATTGAGTGTGCTAAGTTAAACACATGACTTATTCAAAATCATTCCCTATTACTCAGATGGAGTATGGCCTTGAGAGATGATGAATATAATGATATGATTTGATTCCAGGAGACTTTTGTAATGCACAATGATAGCCTGTATAGCTATTAGTTGATTGTAGTGGAGACTGTATGTCTCTGGATAATAGTTATGTGCAACTATGGTGGATGTGTTCCACTGGTATTGATTGTGTGTCACTAGATAGTAGTGGTTCCCTACTAGGAGTGGTTTTCTACCACTGGATAGCAATTGTGTGTTGCTATGGATCGACACTATTGTGATCTATTGGATATAATTGTAGTAACTATGTGATACTACCTGATTTCCATGGATACTACCAGTAGTGTTGGAGGTGATTTCTAGCTATATGGACATTGATGATGATTCTCATGACTTGATCTGCATGATCATGAGATATCATCTGCATATATGATGATGCTACCTATAGAATGGTCTGCAGGACTATGTGATTCTTTCCCATACCATGTGAAATGGATAGATGTGTTTGAGACCATTACAGATAATACCTCCCTAGCTAGGATGGAGTGTTGATATTAACCTCCATATGTAAACTTTGACTAGAATAAAATATTCCAGAAGCAAGAGAAACCCTAAACAAATGTGTAAAAATCCTAGAAGACAAGTTGGCTCAGTAGAATAAATAATATTAAAGGATTACCCTCTAGAAAGAGAAGTCGGCCTAGACAAGTGACAAGAAGGACTATAAATAGAAGGCTCTTGAGCTAATTTGTACACTCACTTTACTCACTCTCTCAAATATAGTGCAAGTTTGGAACTGTAGCTACAAGAATGGAAGGAGCATATTTTGGGGCGATTATTGGTCTCTCTCTCTAGCATTATCTAGACTAAGATATTTTCCCTACCTTATATATCTCTTAGTGATATTCTTGGTGGTATTCTTGGGAAGAAGTGCAACTGCAACTGGTGCAGTTGATTATTTTTCTTGTTCTATGGTTATGGAGACTCTCTGCCTTGTGCGCTACCCTTGGAGAAGGTGAAATCCCCTTTGTCTTGCAATGTTGCTATAGTTGGATGGTGTTTTTTGGTTCCATATCATGCTACTCCTACAACTAGGTTTTATCTATTGGTTCTAGTCTAGCTTTGCCAGAATCATTCTATCTAGCAAAGGTTAAGGCACTCAGGGATGGTTGCATGCCTATGGTTGGGTGACAATATTGTGATATTGTTTATGGTTAAATGAGGGCATCGAAATATTATAACATTATTAATTATGGATTTCCAAGTTGATGCATTTATTTTGAATTCATTAAATTACAAGGTGGTGACTCATGGGATGTTTAATTACCTTTCTAATTTATAGAAAAAGTAGATAAAAAGTTGTACATCATTTTCTTCAACCCGAGGTTCTATATTACTTGCAAGTTATCATGTAATTTCCATGCAACCTACACTTTCTTACCTTGCACTGGTTTATCTATCATGATATTGTAGTAAAGGGATTCGTCTATGTCTTATTAAAACAGTTAAACTGAAAACGATTCAAATGCAACAAAGTATTCTTACATCAATTATAAAGGATGTATTGAAGTCTATGTTTAATTAGAAACAAGTAAATTATGATGATAAATCACACTCTGAACATAAATCTCACCAATATATGTTTGCATCAATTATAACTCATATACTAAATTCTCTATTCAATTATGAAGAGATGAATATTTATGATGGGAAATCACACTCTAAACATAAATCACACCAAGATATTCTTTCATTAATTATAAATCATGTATCAAATTCTATGTTCAATTATGTAGAGATAAATGATAACTAGCAATCACACTCTTGAATCATAAATTAATCAACTTAATAGTAAGAGTAAAATAATGAAACTATGATCTACAATCTGTAGAAATAAAATACAACCTAAAGAAGTAAAACAAAACACTTGTTCCTTATGGAGTGGGACATGCCTCTATAGAACAAGGTGATGGTAGATCTACAACAACTAGATAGTTAATTCAAACACACATATAGATTGCACACTAATGTTCTGCAACAACCTTTGAATTATTACAACAATCTATGTTAAGAACCAAATATCAAAACAACATAAAAAAACTCAGAATAAGTACTCAACGTCTTGACAAAGAGATAATTTCAGATAATAAGCCTCTTCAAGGGGGAAATGTTCTTATAGACCACATAAATTTCCAAATACAAGATGATTTCAAATGAGAAGGTATCCTTTGTGTATATAGGATACTAGGAGTTACAATTACAACTAATGGACCCAATCCGACATAAATAAAATAACATTACTAATGTAACATGCCCCAATTAATGGGTAATGTGCCACTATTTAGGGATTAACATGCCCCTCCCCTTCAGACAAGTGTTTTCTGCAACACTTGATTAATTTTGGATGCTTCTGTATAAAATACTCATATTCCCAAGTAGAATCTTCAATGGGTAGTTTCATCCACTTAATGAGTTACTCTAAAATGGATCTATTCCTCAAATGGAAAATTATTGTGTCAGTGATTTCTTTAGAATCCAATATGATTTTTCCTTCCTCGTCAATTTATGTAAATATAGTTTGAACTTGGATCTTGTCACCTATAACCTTCTTTAAGCATGAAACATGGAAAACTGGGTATATTCGCGAAGATCCAAGAAAATCCAATTTGTATGCCATAGTACCAATATTTTTCAACAACTTATAAAGGCCATAGTACTTTGGTGATAATTTATCATCCTTCTTAGCTTTCTTGAGGGACATCTGTTTGTATGGTTGTAGTCTTAAAAATACCCAATCTTCTACTTCAAAATGTCTTTCACCACGATGTTGATCTGCTTCTTGTTTCATGTGATTCTATGCCATGGTCAGGTTGTCCTTTAAGAGTTGGAGAATTTTTTTTTGATGCTCGATGTGATATTCCACTGCTTGAACCTTAGATTTTTATTTTAGAGAAGAAGTTATGGAAGGTGGGTGATATCCATAGAGTTCCATAAATGGTGTCATTTTTGTTGCAGTATGAAAGGAAGTGTTATACCAGCATTATGCCAAGGGTAACCATTTGAACCATTGTGTTTGTTTATTAGAGACACAGTAACGAAGGTATCCTTCCAGAAATTTGCTCACTATCTTGGTTTGTACATTAGATTGAGGATGATAAGATGAGTTATGAGCCAATTGAGTAGCCAAAAAAGAAAATAATTTTGTCCAAAAATTTTCAATGAAGATGGGATCTTTGTCATTTACAATAATATTTGGGCTTCCATGTATCTTTTGAATTGTCTCCATGATTTCAATGGAAGCTATACTGTCTTTGAAAGGATGACAGAGTGCACAAAAGTGTGTGTACTTGGCCAATCTATCAAAAATCACCATGATGATACTCTTTCCTTTAGACTTCGATAACCCTATGATGAAATCCATGGAAACCTCCTCCCAACACTGCCTTTGGATGGATAATGGTTGTAAAAGAACTGGCATCTTAATTTTTTATGCCTTATTTTTTTGGAAAACCAAAAATTCTACCAAAAACCTTTGAAAATTAGTTTTAAGGCCATCCCCAAAAAATTCCTTCTTGACTCTTTGGTAGGTTTTCAAAAATCCTGAGTGTCCTCCTACCAAAGAGGTGTGAAATTCAAAGAGTAACTTTTGTTTGAGTTGGGGGTTCTTACATAAATACAAGTGATCTTTGTACCATAGTGAATCGTTTTTCCATGTAAATGTATCTGATGCAGTAGAATCCTATTGCAACCTTTGAATGAGAGTCCACACGTTTTCATCATTCTTCCATTCATCCCTCACTTCTATTCTCCAATCGGGTTGGATGATCAAGATAGCATAGAGAAAGGCCTCAACATATTCATCCTTTCTTGATAGTGCATCTG
>JASDQU010947697.1:14546-29029 GCA_032191745.1 Picea mariana
AATGTTATTTTGGGCCAAACTTATTTATGGAAACGTCATCTTGTATATGAGTCTAGGCCTCGTAGTGTTATTATTACTTTGAACAGGAAATAATGTAGGATACCCGAGGAAGTCCAGCCTGGTGTTATTTTCCTAATATCTGCCAAAGAATGTAGGAAGGTCATCACTTAGACCAGGAAATTTGTCTTCTTCATGATTCTCTCTTAGTGTGAGTGAAAGATCACAACCACATACAGGGCCTCTGTGGCGAATCTCTCCACACAAAAGAAGCAATAGGATAAGGTCGTGGAAGAATATTCAGATATCTTCTCCTCTCCTACCGAGGTATCTCTTCACTTCCAGGTCAAGAATCACATCGATCTGACCCCAATCACACCTCTACCCAATGGGCTAGTCTACTGCCACTCTTTGTTAGAAAATGAGGAGATAAAGAGGCAGACCCAAGAACTGATCTACAAGGGGCACATCCATCCCATCACATCTCCTTATGGGAGCCCATTCAGGCTAGTGCATAAGAAAGACAAAACCTGACAACTCTACATTGATTACTAGGCCCTAAATAAAATCACAATCTGAAACCGGTACCTGATTCCACGAATCGCTGACCTTCTTTATTATATCACGTGGGCCAAATACTTCAGTAAGATTGATATGAATTTTGGCTACAACCAGGTCCCAATAGAACAAACAGATGTATGGAAGACCGCCTTCAAGTCAAAAGAAGGTCTTTTTGAATGGTTGGTCATGCCCTTTGGTTTGACAAATGCTCCAACAAATTTTATGAGGATGATGGACGGTATCCTAAGACCTTTCATAAATACTTTTGTAGTGGTGTATCTGGATGACATCCTCATCTACAACAAGACTTGGGCGGAACACTTGCAACATATTCACCATGTTTTTCACACCCTGTGGTAGCACAAACTATATGCAAACTTGGAAAAATGCTCCTTTAGCATGGACAAGGTCCATTACATAAGATAAATCATTGATAAAAATGGTGTGCATGTGGATCCAACCATGATCTAGGTCATGTGTGACTTGCCAGCCCCAACCACACTCACTGAACTTCAGATCGTCTTGGGCCTCACCAATTTTTATCACAGATTCATGTTGGGATTATTTCATATCGCATGGGCCCTCAACCAAGTAACCAGGGGTGGTGGTAAGGAAATATTTGTTTGGGTCCTATCCAAACAACAAGACTTCGATGACTTGAAGAATTATTTGTGCTCATCCCTAATACTTTTATTACTGGACCTACAACATCCCTTTGAGATCGAGATAGATGCTTCATACTAAGTTGTGGGCACCGTTTTCACTCAACACGGCCACCCCGTGGCATAGCATAGTGAGACACTATCATATGCTGTTCGTAATTACCCTACTTACAACAAAGAAAATGTACTCCATCGTGCAATCCTTCTGCTAGTGGACACACTACATTCTTGGGAAGGAGACAATCATCCACACTGATCACAAGCCACTATTGTTCATGCAGACCCAAGGAAAATTGGAGAATGACCTCCATCAAAACTGGTCCACATACTTACAACAGTTCCACCTCAACATCAAGTATAAAACAAGAAGTACCAACCGAATTTTTGATTTCCTTAGTTGACCTCCAGTCGCGACACTCACCATGGTACTAGACTCTTACGGCCATGAGACCTCCAGATGGCCCCACCTATATGAGATAAACCCTAACTTCTCCACCACCTACCAAACGTTGGGTGCCAAATCAATGGTTGCTAATTTCCATCTTTAGGATGGGTTGTTGTGTCGTTTGGGCTATCTATGTGTTCCATCAAGCGACTGTGAGAAGATTATTTGGGAAGATCACTACAATTGGGTGGTAGAACACTTTGTCATCGAAAAGACAACAATATTTCTCTAGAAAAATTTGTACTGGTCGAAACTTTGACATGATGTCGGAAAGTATATTAGGTCCTGCAGTGCCTGTGTTATTTCCAAACTGACCACTAAGAAACATTGCCTATACACCCCTCTTCGTACTCCTAACACTCCATGGGAATCCATTTCAATGGAATACATGTCGGGCCTCCCATCAACCAAAAGGGGAAATGATTGTGTTTTTGTCGTTGTTGATTGTTTTTCCAAGATGGTGATTCTAGTTGCCTGAACGAAGAACATCATAGCAAAATCCATTGCCAAGCTCTTATTTGAACGAGTATGGGCACATTTTGGGATCCCACCAACCATTATCTTAGACTGTGATAGTTGGTTCCTCAACGTATTATGTTCAATCCTCTTTTCACTGTTGGATACCAAGCTCACCAAATCCAGTGCCTTCCACCCCCAGACAGATGGTCAAAATGACGTTGTCAGTGAGATGATCATTCATATCCTATGCATGTACAATTCAAAATACTAGTGCACATGGGATGAGAGTCCTACCTATGTCCATCATAGCTACAATTGAGACCTACATATCTCAATAGGCCACAACCCCTTTCAGGTGGGGTTGGCATTCCAACCATTGGCCCCACGAATATTGCACTACCCCTGGCGACCACCTCGACCAACTTGTCCCCTGCTCCACCAAAATATGACAAAGATGCCGGGTTCATTGAGAATATCTATCACACCCACCAACAATTTTAGGATACTCTACAGAATTCTAATGCCAAGTACAAGGAGCACCATGATCAACATCAGGTGTCACATAAGCTTCAAGTGGGCGAAAAAGTTTGGTTTCACTTGTAGAAAGAATGCCTTACAAGGCCCCATCAAAATATTCTCCCACTCTTTTATGGGTCAGACACCATCACGAAGGATGTGGGTGACAATTCTTTTGAGTTCAACATTCCTCCTTTCCTTGGCCTGCACCCAGTCTTCAACGTGGCTCTCCTTCGGCCATATTTCCGACCATTATTAGACACCTCAGAGATAGAATAGCAGTTGACACCAACAAATCTTTACCTTGACTTCATGCAATGGGCATCCAATGATCATATTGTGGACACATAGATAAAGGGAACTCAACAAAAAAGAATCCAACTTTATAATGTTGTCAAAGAGGAGAAACTCCTACACCAAGGCAAGTGGCTCACTCCTGGCCAAATTTAGCAGAAATTTCCTCATCTGATGGGGGAACTCAATGCAATGGAGACCATTTCTTCCTAAGGAGGGAGGATTGATCCAAGTGGATATCGGTTTCCACCCACCTATTCCACTGGCTCAAAAAAAAAAATCCACCTTGGTAGTTCTTCAATAGTTTTTCGGGTTCCAAACTTTCAGGGCCGAATTGAGGCCCTAAACGACATTTTTGGGGGATTTGGGGCCTCGGTGACTATCAATCGAGTCGACCTAGGCCAGTCGAAGGTCGTGGGCCTAAAACGGTTAGAAATTTCCAATGGGCTATCATGTGCCTAAAACAGAGATCATATGAAAAATTTACAACCCTGGGAAGTTGATGTACTAACTTACCCAAACACGACCCACATTACTTTTGATGCTTCATCTCATAGGGTTAGCTTTTTGGGTGACTAGGGTTTTTGACATTCCTATTTATTTTAAAAAGCCATTCAGAGCATCATTGTAATGATCTTATTTCGAATGAGCACAACCGTCACATCTCTTCTCAGAGATAACCCGCCACCATTCCAGGAATCTTTTTTTCCGCTACACTTTACAATTTCAACTTATTTCCTTATTGAATAGAAAACTAGTTTTATTGTATCTCTATTATTCTGTGTTAAGAATATTTTAATAATCTGTATTCAGTGTGTTCTTCTCATAAATTTGTATCAGTGGTATCAAAGTGGTCTGATCCTTGTCATCTTAATGCATGTCCCCAACGAGGTCAGGGTACAAAGAATTGGGTCTCGATCTTGTTTCTCTTCGGGACAAAAATCTCTCACATGGAAAAGTGACCTCTCGTGGAATCAAAAAATAAAGATGATGGGACATGAGATCCTTCCAAAAGAATTCTTAAGGAATCCCTCATGCAACAAAGGAACGAGATGATTAATAGTTTCATGCAAATCCTTCGATGGCTACCAACAAGCAATGCATCTTCCTCGAGTGGAGACGCCTCCCCCTTCAAGGTACGAATAAACTTATATATTCCTATATTTGAAGTTCAGATAGACATAGATGTTGTAGACAAGTGGTTGAATCTACTAGAAGGGTATTTTTTTTTTCTATAACTTTATTAATAGAGAAAATATTACTTTTGCGTTCCTCAAAGAAGTTCCCCATGTCAAATATTGGTGGGAAACTTTCTGTGAGAAAAATGAAAAAAAGGAACCCTCATTATTTACAGTCGCGATTGCCTGGGAATCCTTCAGGGATTCTATTAAGGAAAAATACTATCCTGTCAGAAGTTATGACAACTTGTATACCAAATGGACCACACTAGGGCAAGAAAGAGACCAAGCAGTGCCATAGTTCACAAATATCTTCCATACCTTGCACACCAAGTTGGGTATCAACGATTTAGTATGACATCTGGTGCTCAACTATCACAGTGCTATAAATAGATACATCCATACCGAAAAGGAATTTTTGGACATATCATCCTTGGGCATGCCCTACTAATATGTTGTCAAAATCTAGCAAAAGCTCAAACAAAAGATGTGAAAATTTGGGCCTAGGAACCCCTCATAGCGAAAGCCAGGAAAGGGTGGCCCCAATCCATAGAACAAAGGAAAAAGAAAATATGGATAGTATCAGGACAACCAATCCAAGCTGCAAGCAAATAAGGACACTATAAAGATAGAAATATACTAGGAAGTGGTGTGACTTCCATAAGAGCCCTTGGCATAACACTGTTGATTTCCACTCAAAGCATTCGTTGGTGGCCAAAGTGAAAGCCTCTGAATTGGATGTAGGTTCTGACTCTAAGTAAAAATCAGAAAGGGGAAGACGAATCATTGACGTGGAACCCAGTGCCATTTTTTCTACCACCAAGCTCTAGCCTAGTGAACCAGACGAGCTAGAATAAGGAGAGAGCCTCTTCCATTCATAGATGTGGGTAAAAGGCACCCCACTTCACTTCATCATTGATAGTGGTAGCTATAAGAACCTCATATCAGCAGAGGTCGTCAAACACCTAGCCCCACTGACAACACTACACCCACAACCATACACCATTGGATGGCTCCACCAAGGAAGCGATCTTCACGTCAGCCAACAGTATCTACTTTTGTACGACAACAAGCCCTTCAAAGACGAGGTATTGTGTGATGTTTCTCCTCTTGAAGTTTGTAATGTTATTTTGGGTCATCTTTATTTATGGAAACATCATGTTGTATATGAATCTAGGCCTCATAGTGTTATTATTCATTTGAACAGGAAATTGTACAATATACCTGAGGCAGTCCCTCCTAGTGTTATTTTCTTGATCTCTGCCAAGCAATCTAGGAAGGCCATCTCTTAGATCTGGAAGTTTGTATTCTTCATGATTCACTCTCAGAGTGAGATAAATATTGTAGCCACATCTAGGGCCTCTACGACCGATATCTCCACACAATAGAAGAAATTGGATAAGGTCGTGGAATAATACTTAGATATCTTGTCCTTTCCTACTGGGGTACCTTTTCACTGCCACATCAAGCATCCCATCGATTTGACCCTAGGTGCACCGCTACCCAATGGGCTAGTCCACCACCACTCTTTGTTATAAAGTGAGGAGATAAAGAGGAAGATCGAAGAACTTATCCACAAGGGGCATTCTGTCCCATCTCATCACCTTGTAGGATCCCAATCATGGTGGTGTAGAAGAAAGACGAGACCTGATAACTTTGCATTGATTACTGACCTCTAAATAAAATCACAGTCTGAAACCGATACCCAATTCCCCGAATCGATGACCTCCTTGATCATCTCACGAAGGCCAAATAATTCAGTAAGATTGAGCTGAAGTCCGGCTACCATGAGGTCCCAATAGAATAGACAGATCTATGGAAGACCGCATTCAAGTCAAAAGAAGGTCTTTTTGAATGGCTAGTCATGCCCTTTGGTTTGAAAAATGCTCCAACAAATTTTATGAGGATGATCGAAGATATCCTATGAACTTTCATCAATACTTTTGTAGTGGTGTATCTGGATGACATCCTCATCTACAACAAGAATTCGGTGGAACACTTGTAGCATATTCATCAGGTTCTGCACACCCTGTAGCATCACAAACTATATGCAAACTTATAAAAATTCTCCTTAGGAATGGACAGGGTCCATTACTTAGGCTACATCATTCATCAACATGGTGTGCATGTAGATCCAGCCAATATCTAGGTCATACATGACTAGCCAGCCCGAACCACACTCACTGAAATTCAGATTTTCTTGTGCCTCGACAATTTGTATCGCAAGTTCGTGTTGGGATTCTCTCATATCACATGGTCCCTGAGCCAAGTAATGAGGGGTGGTGGAAAGGAAAAATTTGTGTGGGGCTTGTCCCAACAATAATCCTTTGATGACTTGAAGAAGCATTTTTTCTCATCCCTAATACTTTCATTATTAGACCTGCAACATCCCCTTGAGACCGAGACATATGTTTCAGACTATGCTATAGGCTCCATTCTCACTCAACACAGCCACCCCTTGGCATATCATAGTGAGACACTATCATATGTTATCCATAAGTACCCTACTTATGAAAAAGAAATGTAATCCATTGTGAAAGCCTGCCTCCAGTGGAGACATTACATTCTTGGGAAGGAGATAGTCATCCACACTACTCACAAGCTACTACAGTTCATGTAGACCCAAGGAAAATTGCCTAATGATGGTCATCAGAAGTGGTCCACATACTTACCACAGTTCCACCTCAACATCAAGTATAAAACAAAAAGTACCAACTGAGTTGTTGATTGCCTCATCTGACCTCCAGTCATGACATTCACCACGGTGCTACACTCTTGTGACAACGAGACCTCCGGATGGCCCCATATCTATGAGACAAACCCTAACTTCTCCACCACCTACCAAATGTCTGGTTCCAACCCAGTCGTCACTAATTTCCATCTTCAAGATGGGTTATTTCTTCATCTGGGCCATATTTGTGTTCCATCAAGTGAGTGCGTGAAGCTGATTTGGGAAGATCACTACAGTCGGGTGGCAGGAAACTTTGGCATCGAAAAGATAGTGGCATTGTAGAAACATTTCTACTGGATGAAACTTTGACAGGATGTCGACAAGTATATCGGGTCCTGCACCGCGTGCGCTATTGCAAAATCAACCACTAAGAAACATGGCTTGTACACCCCTCTGCCTACTCCTGATAGGTCATGGGAATCCATCTCAATGGACTACATCTCGAGCCTCCTGTAAACCAAAAGGGGAAATGACTGTGCTTTTGTGGTTGTTGATTTCTTTTCCAAGATGGCGATTCTAGCCGCATGCAAGAATAACATTACAAAAGAAGCCAGTGCCAAGCTCTTCTTTGAAGAAGTATGGGTACATTTTGGGATCCCACAAACCATTATCTTAGACTATGACAGTTGGTTCCTCAACACATTCTAGTCCAACCTCTTGTCAGTACTGGATACCAAGCTCACCAAATCCACTCCCTTCCACCTTGAGACAAATGGAAAAACTGAGGTCATCAATTCGATGATCATACATAACCTGAGCATATAAAATTCAAAACACCCCCGCACATGGGTTGAGAGTCTTCCCTATGTCCAACATAGCTAAAACTGAGCTCTGCATCGCTCAAATGGCCACAAACCCTTTCAGGTGGGGTTGGGATTCTAACCATTGGGCCCCATGGATGTTTCACTACCCTTGGCCACTTGTCCCCTTCTCCACTAGTAGCCGAAAAAGACACCCGGTTCATTGAGTGAGTCCAGCACATTCACCAATAGGTTCAGGATATTCTACATAAGTCTAATTCCAAGTACAGGTAGCACCATGATCAACATCAAGTGCGGCATAAGTTTCAGGTGGGCAACAAAGTTTGGTTGCACTTGTATAAAGAATGCCTTACAGGGGCCCATAAGAAGCTTCTCCCACTCCATTATGGGTCATACATCATCACCAAGATAGTGGGTGACAATTATTTTGAGCTCAACATTCCCCCTTTCCTTGGCCTGCACCCAGTCTTCAATGTGGCTCTCCTTCGACCATATTTCCCACCAATATTGGACACGTCAGAGATAACAGAGAAGTTGAAACCAACAGATCTCAACCCCGATTGCATGCAATAAGAATCCAATGATCAGATTTTGGAAACACATATCATGGGAACTCAACAACAAAGGATCCAGCTTTATCGAGTTGTCAAAGTAGGGCAGGTTCTGCACCAAGGCAAGTGGCTCACCTAGGGCCAAATTTAGCAGAAATTTCCTCATCTGATGGAGGAATGCAATGCAATGGATATCATTACTTCCTAAGGAGGGAGGATTGATCCAGGTGGATATCATTGGCCACCCACCTATTCCACTGGCTCAAAAAATAATTTTCCGCCTTGGCATATTTTCGGTAGTTTTTCGGGTTCCAAACTTCTGGGGCCGTTTTGAGGCCCAGAATGACATTTTTTGGGGATTTGGAGCCCAAGTTACTACGAAATGAACTGACCTGATCCAATCGAAATATTTCTTCTCAGTTATACCATTCCAATGGGCTATGGTGCTCCTAAAACCAAGATCATATGCAAAAGTTATGACCCCAAGAAGTTGACATACTAACTTACCCAAACGGGGCCCATGTGACTTTTGGCACTTCATCTCCTAGGGTTAGGTTTTTGGGTCTCTAGGGTTTTTAAAATTCTTATTTATTGTAAAAATTCCTTTAGAGGCTCATTGTAATTATGTTCTTCTGAATGAGCGCAACCATCACATCTCTTCTCAGAGATAAATCACCACCATTCCAGCAAGCTTGTTTTCCGCTGCATTTTATAGTTTCAATGTATTTTCTTATTGAATAGAAAACCAGTTTTACTATATCTCTGTTATTCTATGTTAAGCATCTTTTAATAATCTGTATTCATTTCATTCTTCTCATTAAATCTTGATCATTTGTATTAGAGTGATCTTATCCTTGTCGTCTTAATGCATGTCCCCAATGAGGTCAGGGTACAAAGAATTGGATCTCGAGATTGTTTCTCTTGAGGACAAAATCTCTTGCATGCCCAAGTGGCCTCTCATGGTAGGAGAAAATAAATATGATGGGAAAATATCCTTTACAATTTTTTCGTTAGGAATCCCTCATGCAACAGGCGAATGAGATGATTGATAGTTTTGCACAAATCCTTCAGTGGCTACCAACAGAGAATGCAACTTTCTCGAGAGGAGGTGTCACCCCTTAAAGGTACAAATCAACTTTGATATTCCTATATTTGAAGGTGAGATAGGAACATATGATGTAGACAAGTGTTTGAATCTAATAGAAGGGTATTTTTTTGTCCATAAATTTTCGAATAGAGAAAAGATTACTTTTTCACTCCTCAAAGACATTCCCCATGTCAAAGACTGGCGGGAAAATTTTTGTCAGCAAAAGGATACAAAAAAACCCTCATTATTTACAGTCACAACCACCTGGTAATCCTTCAGGGATTCTATTAAAGAACAATGCTATCTTTTCAGAAGTTATGATGACTTGTATACCAAATGGACCACACAATGACAAGAAAGAGACCAAGCAGTGCCAGAGTTTACAAATATCTTCCATAATTTGTGCACGAAGTTAGGTATCAAAGATTCAGAGTGACATCTGGTGCTTAAGTATCATGATGATCTGCATAGATACATCCAAACCAAAATGGAATTTTCGTACATCTTGTGTTTGGGCACAGCCTACCGATATGTTGTCAAAATTGAGAATAAGCTCAAACAAAAGATGCGACAATTTGGGCTTGGGATCCCTTCAAAAAAAAAGCTAGGAAAGGGTTGCCCCAACCGATAGAACAAAGGACAGATCAAATATGCACAGTATTAGGACAACCAGTTCAAGTCAGCAGTAAAGAAGGACATTGGAAAGAAAAAAAAGATACCGAGAAGTGGTGTGACTTCCATAATATCCCTTGGAATAAAACTGTTGATTTCCTCTCAAACCATTCATTGGTGGCTTAAGTGAAAGCCTTTGAATCAGATGTGGGTTCTGAATCTAAGACAGAACCAGAAAGGGGAAGATAGATCATTGATGTGGAATCCAGTGCCACCATTGCTACCACCAAGCTCCAGCTTGGTGAACCAGATGAGCCACAAGAAGGCGAGTTCCCCTTCCATTCATAGATGTGGGTAAAAGGCACCCAGTTGCACTTCATTGTTTATAGTGGTAGCCAAAAGAACCTCATATCAATAGAGGTCGTCATGCACTTGGCCCTGCCAACAACGCCACACCCACAACCATGCACCATTGGATGGCTCCGCCAAGGAAGTGATCTTCACGTCATCCAATAGTGTCAACTTTCATACGACATCAAGCCCTTCAAAAATGAGGTATTGTGTGATGTTTCTCCTCTCAAATTTTGTAATGTTCTTTTGGGCAAACCTTATTTATGGAAATGTCATGTTGTATATAAGTCTAGGCCTCCTAGTGTTATTATTACTTTGAAGAGGAAATTGTACAGTATACCCGAGGCAGTCCCTCCTAGTTTTATTTCCTTGATCTATGACAAGCAATGCAGGAAGGCCATCTCTTAGACCGGGAAATTTTTCTTCTTCGTGATTCGATGTCAGAGTGAGTGAAAGATCATAGTGACATCCATGGCCTTTGCGGCCAATCTATCCACACAACAGAAGCAAGTGGATAAGGTCATGTAAGAATACTCATATATCTTTCCTCTCCTACTGGGGTACCTCTGCACTGCTAGGTCAAGCATCCCATCGACCTGACCCCAAGAGCACCGCTACCGAATGGGCCAGTCTACCGCAACTCTCTGTTAGAAAATGAGGATATCAATAGGAAGATCCAATAAATTCTCCATAAGGGGCACATCCATCCCAGATCATCGCCTTGTGGGAGCCCAGTCGTGTTAGTGCATAAGAAAGAAGGGACCTAGTGACTTTGCATTGATTATCAGGCCTTGAATAAAATCACAGTCTGAAACCGATACTTGATTCCCCGAATCGATGACCCCCTTGATCAACTCATGGGGGCCATATACTTCGGTAAGATTGATTTGAGGTATCTCTACCACCA
The DNA here is from genome assembly GCA_032191745.1 of Picea mariana. NCBI lineage: Eukaryota > Viridiplantae > Streptophyta > Pinopsida > Pinales > Pinaceae > Picea > Picea mariana. The sequence goes on from JASDQU010947697.1 coordinate 25,659, forward strand.
AGTCCCAATATAAAAGAAAGATGTATGGAAGATCGCCTTCAAGTCAAAAGAAGGTTTTTTTGAATAGTTGGTCATGCCCTTTGGTTTGACAAATGCTCCAAAAAATATTATGAGGAAGATGGATGATATCCTAGAACATTTCACCAATAATTTTGTAGTGGTGTATCTGGATGACATCATCATCTACAACAAGACTTGGGCGTAACACCTACAACATATTCAGGAGGTTCTGCACACCCTACGACAACACAAACTATATGAAAACTTGGAAAAATGCTCCTTTGACATGGACAAGGTCCATTACTTATGCTACATCATTGATGAACATGGTGTGCATGTGGATCTAGCCAAGATCCAAGTCATCCGTGGTTGGCGAGCTCCAACCACACTCATTGAATGTCGGAGCTTCTTCAGCCTCACTAATTTCTATCGAAGGTTCGTGTTGGGATTCTCTCATATCGCATGGGCCCTTAGGTAAGTAACCAGGGGTGGCGGTAAGGAAACATTTGTGTTGGGCCTGTCCCAAAAACAAGCCTTCGATTACTTGAAGAAGAGTTTATGCTCATTCCGAGTACTTTCATTCCCGAACCTGCAACATCCCTTTGAGATCGAGATAGATTCTTCAGAATATGTTGTGGGTGTTTTTCTCACTCAACACGGCCACCCCATGGAATATCACAGTGAGACACTATTAGATGTTTTCTGTAAGTACCCTACTTATGAAAAATAAATGTACTCCCATGTGCAAGTATGGCTCTAATGGAGACATTACATTCTTTGGAAGGAGACAATCATCCACATTAATCACAAGTCACTACAGTCCATGCATACCGAAGAAAAATTGCAAAATGATGGGCATCAAAAGTGCTCCACATACTTACAATAGTTCCACCTCAACATCAAGTATAAAACAAGAAGTACCAACTCAGTTACAGATTGGCTCAACCGACCTCTAGTTGCAACACTCACCATGGTGCTATACTCTTGTAGACATAAGAGCTCAATATGGCCCCACCTCTATGAGACAAACCCTGACTTCTCCACCATCTACCAAATGTTGGGCGCCAACTCAGTGGTCGCAAATTTCCATCTTCAAGATAGGTTATTTTTTCACCTGTGCCATCTCTGTGTTCTGTCAAGAGAGCCTGAGAACATGATTTGGGAAGCTCACTACAGTCAGGTGGCATGACACTTTGGTGTTGAAAATACACTGATAGTGCTGCAGAAACATTTCTACTAGTCGAAACTTCGATATGATGTCAACAAGTATATGAGGTCCTACACCACCTATGCTATTGCCAAATCGACCACTAAGAAACATGACATGTACACCCCTCTTCCTACTCCTAATAGGCTGTGAGAATCCATCTCAATGGACTACATTCTGGGCCTCCCATCCACCAAAAGGAGAAATGACTATGGTTTCATGGTTATTGATCGCTTTTCCAAGATGGCGATTCTAGCCACCTACAAGAAGAACATCACAGCAGAAGCCACTATCAAGCTCTTCTTTGAACGAGTATGGGCATATTTTGAGATCCCACAAACCATTGTCTCAGACCATGAGAGTTGGTTCCTCATCACATTCTCGTCAAGCCTCTAGTCAGTACTGGATACCAAGATCACCGAATTCACTTCCTTCCACCCCCAGACAGATGGCCAAATTGAGGTCATCAATCAGATGATCATAGATATCTTGTGCATGTACAATTCAAAAAAACCCCGCACATGGGATGAGAGTCTTCCCTATGACCAACATAGCTACAACTAAGCCTTGCATAGCTCAACTGACCACAACCCCTTTTAGGTGGGTTTGGGATTCCAACCATTGGGCCCCATGGATGTTGCACTACCTTTGGTGACCACCTCGGCCAACTCTCCCCCTACTCCACTAGAAGCTGACAAAGCCATTCAGTTCATTGGGAAGATTCATCACATCCACCAACAGGTTCAGGATATTCTACAGTATTCTAATGCCAAGTACAAGTAGCGTCATGATCAACATCCAGTGCCACATGAGTTTCAAGTGGGTGACAGATTTTGGTTTCACTTGCAGAAAGAATGCCTTACAATGCCCCATCGAAAGATTTTCCCACTTCGTTATGGGTCATACACCATCACCAAGGATGTGGTTGACAATTTTTTTGATCTCAACATTCCCCTTTTCCTTGGCATGCACCTAGTCTTCAACGTGGCTCTCCTTTGGCCATATTTCCCACCATGATAAAATTGTGGACACAAATATCAAGGGCACTCAAAATCAAAGGATCTAGCTTTATCAAGCCGTCAAAGAAGGGTAGCTCATGCACCAAGGCAAGTGGCTCACCTAGGGCCAAATTCAGCATAAATTTCCTCATCTGATGGGGGAAATCAACACAATGGAGACCATTGCTTCCTTAGGAGGGAGGATTTATCTAGGTGGATATTGGTGGCCACCCACCTATTCCACTGGCTCGAAAAATAATTTTCCACCTTGGCAGTTTTTCGGGTTCCAAACTTCTGGGGTCGTTTTGAGGCCCTAAATGACATCTTTTGGGCATTTGGAGCCCAGGTGATTGACAAAAGCATTGAACTAAACCATTTTATAATCATTCTTCTCGGTTAGGCCTTTCGAACGGGCTAACGTGCACCTAAAATGAAGATTTTATGAAAAAGTTATGATGTCGGGAAGTTGATGTATTAACTTACCAAAACGAGGCCCACATGACTTTTGGTGCTTCATCTCCTAGGGTTAGGTTTTTGGGTGTCTAGGGTTTTTGACATTACTGTTTATTGTAAAAAGGCCTTAAGAGCCTCAATGTAATGATATTCTTGCGAATGAGGGAAACCATCACATCTCTTCTCAAAGATAAGCCGACACCATTCCAACAAGCTTGTTTTCCACTGCATTTTATAGTTTTATCTTATTTCCTTATTGAATAGAAAACCAATTTTATTGTATCTTTGTTATTCTGTGTTAAACATCTTTTAATAATTTGTATTCATTTCGTTCTGCTCATAAAATCTGGATCAGGACTTCACTTATGGGTATTATTAGGTTCTCATGGATTATAGAGACACCTGGAAAATAACTTTTAAAATCAAATTTGATTTGTTTGAGTGGTTGTTGATTTCATTTCTCCATACCAACACCCTTGCTACATTTTAAAGACTTCTTAATGATATCTTCCAGTGACACCTTGGATATTTTGTAGTCATTTATCTAGACAATATTTTTATTTTTAGCCACACATGGGGTTGAGCAGTTGCAACATGTTCGTCTCGTGCTAGAACTACTAGGTAAGAAAAAGTTATAGGTCAAAAGGAAGAATTTTTTTGGCCAAACCTCCATACCATACCTTGAGATTCTCATTGATTGGGAATGTATATGC
>JASDQU010947698.1:0-12921 GCA_032191745.1 Picea mariana
TTATTGCATATTGTTAAGGTATGTTCCATGGTTATCTCTTTCTGTTATTTGCTGCATACACACATATAAACACATCTAAAGGGTAGATCATCAAAATGTTTGATGAAATACCTCACTCAGAAATAGTTTTAAAAAGACACCAAAACAGTGATGATCCTTGCATAATGGCTTGGGATCATTACAGTCGTTCATATGTTCAAGAGAAGTTCACACGAGCCCTCTATTGAGTCAGCCATCTGCAGTTGTCCATTCTTACTATGTCGACCTTCCCTGTGTCCGTTTCGACCCATATTCATACTTTGTTTCATCCTCAAAATCTATTACTTATTTTGTGTCATTGATGGGGGATACATCAAGGCCCTCCTGTGACGAGTCTTTTTCCATCGATTCCAACTCATTATCTGGAAATGAGACTTAGAAATCATTTAGTACCTTGGAACCTGCATGCCTTAATGGTAGGTCTCTTCTCTTTTGATAGGGGTTTCACATCATTGATCCTTGATCTAGAGATTCCACCAATTTCTCGACTTCAGATCATGCATCTAGAGTCGTTTGGATTGTACTTTGGTACCTTGGGAGTCATTGACATCAATGGTGATTTCCCTCACACTTGTTAACAATTTTCATCAACGACTAGTAATCAAGTGGTTTCTACCATGTTCGACTTCAGCACATGTAATCACATGGCTAGATTCATACTTTTATGTGATGGGATTGAAGACCCTCGGTCTCATATTTTTTATCCAGGCTGCGATGGAGTATGTATGATTTGTATCGGCACATAGATCCACTTTGTATGTCATGTGGCTATGTCGTCTTAATTCACGTCTTCTCGCATAGATCCACAGTGTATTCCTGGTGGCTATGTAGCATTTTGACGGCATGGATCCATGGTGTATGATTAGTGGCCATGACCTACATTTATGATTCCATTCATTTGTGATCTGAGCATGGGAATGCCTACCTCAGAACTGGTATTATATTCTGCAGATTCCTGGTTGTTTACAGGTTTCCAATTAGGTGCACTCCTTGTTTCTGACACACACATGCATTTTACAAAGTATTTTGGCTGTCACAAGTTCCGGCCTCATACTTTGGGGGGCATTCTGTTACACGTGATTTTGGTCACTCTGGTGATGTCTCTACAAGTGATGTATTTAGGCTCCCACAAGGACTTTTTGCCTGAGAAAAGTGATTGTTCTCTTCTTCCAAAAAACACATTTTATGATGAGTTCATAGGCTGCCTATATCACAAGGTGTGAAAATCCTTCATTCTCGCAGGCAACCAAACATAGGGTTCGAACTGTTCGCATTCTGCTCTATAGATAGGGTGCGAACCTGTTTCAAAGTTTGGAAAAGAGAAGAGGTCACAAAGGTTCTAGAAGGGAATCTTCTAGAAAATGATTTGGCATTTGCATGGTTGGCATCCTACTGGCTTCTCAGATTTAGTGGGATCATCCTCATCCATTTAACCATCTCTCCTTGTTCTATATATTGAAAGGTTTCTCATGGAAAAGGTTAAGCAAGATTGAATGAAGAATTGGTAAAATAATTGTGTGAAGGAACCTGCTTGGATAGAAGCTAGAAGACTCTATTTGGTCTATCAAGATGTATTGGATCTTCTTCATGCAAGTGTAGAGAAAGTGTGTGTGTTGGAACCAAGGGTCACTGAAAGGAAGCGTGAGACATCAAGGCGATCCGGTTGTATCTTCTACTTTCATTTAATATAATACAGTGGCATGTCCCTTTCCCATCAAATCACTCTTATTTTATTGCATAACTCCTTGATCATATGCATAGGTTGACATTGAATATACTTTGCCATCTTCACTTTGGTTGGTTTTTGTTGTCTTGGACCTGATTTCACAAGAGCACCGAAGAGAAGCGGGAACAACAGAGACTTAAGGAAGCGATATAAATGTATGGCATGCATTCCTTCCTAGAAGTAGATTCAATGATTGCAACTTAGGGAAAGAGATGTGTCCTGTCCTATTTTTTTCTAGATCCAGGTGGATCTAGAGAGATCTGTTAGTGTCCACACCTACCGATTTATCTGATAACAATGACATTTACTTTTTGACTAGTCTATCATGTCGGGGAGAGGTTGTAAACCTCAAATCACGGGGAGCAGGGAGCGGAATGTAATTAGAAGAGTATATTGACACCCACTGTGTAGCAAGGACTTATAAGGTGGGGAGTCAACTCCCTATCCAGGCAATAAATGATCTCAATATGAATATTATTTTCCTAGTATTGACCAGGATCATAGGTTTGGCCTCATTGCACCAGTAATTGAGGTCGCTCATGTTCTATGAAGTGCAGTGTATGAGACCCACAATATATGACTAGTGTACCTCACTAATAGAAAATATGAAGAGCCAGTTGACAGAGTGAAAAAAGGGAAGTAAGAGAAATTTTGGGTTTGCCTCTATCCTATGCAGTTTATTTTTCGAGCGGGTTCCAGGCTTGGGATCTAGAGTGAATATTCTTCATAGAGGACCTCGCGATCTAGCCATGGCACGGTGGACCGAGGTAATGAGGTGGCAGGGGGGAGGTAGGGTACTGACACCCTACAACGAGGAGTTCTTCTACTGGTGGCAGCGATAGGTCATTTCCATAGATGACTATCCCTATGTAGGGATAGACTTCTGAGGAGATCCAAACATGTCCCTTCCACCAGGGTCCACCTATGGTGACATAGGTATGTCAAATGTTTTTAAATATTTCAATTTTTTTGAATTTTTGTATAATAGAACAGAAATATTTTTGGGTGGTGATTAAGTATTAACTAGACATTTTTGCAATGCAGACATGGGTCCATGAAGGCGAGAAGGCTTCCCTCGACATCGATGGAGGAAATGGGGAGATGAGGCGGTGGGGGCAGAATCTAAGAGGGTCCTACAAAACATGCAGGGAAACCTGTTGTGTTTGACTCATAGGATACCCATGGTTCAAGTAGATGATCTGCATGAAGCCATGCAGCAACAGGTGGTTGGTGTACCTAGGGCATGGGTACAACTCTTTTGACGTCTCGCAAATGTCATGGTTTTCTACCATGACACATGATGCAGGAGCATCTCTCCACGTCATCCAGCCAGCCACGTCGAGCACGTGCATTCAAGATGAAGAGAGGCGCAGTCCTCATTAAAATCTAAATTGAATGTAATTAAATGTCTAAGCTGGTGAGCTGTAGAGCCGTGCCTTTGCACAGGTTGTAGATAAGATCGAACTTTAATGTTTGTAAGGCTGAGATCTAGATCCAGATGCTGGACTAGACAACCATTCAATGCAATTGAATAGGGTAGGTAGGTTGGAGGGAAGCGCTTGAAGAGCCCCCTCAGGTAAAAGAGATTTGTAGTATCTCATTTTTGTAGTAAGTAAAGAGCCAAGAGTAAGTTGAGAGGAAGTTGAGTTGTAGAGCCAAAGAGAGCTCGAGAACACCTTGTAATTACAGGCATTTGCCATTTTTAATATAAACAGAAGCAGTTTTTCCTGCATGAATTTTGTGTTATGTGAATGTCTATGAGTGTTCTTTTACGCTGTAGATGTATGCTGTTATCATGCATTTGCAGGAGTGTGTCTGATTTCAAGTGAAGGTGGGCATTGAGCAAGTGCATAGGTGCACAGGAGGACAGAACTGTTGAATGTTCTGGGAGAAGACACTCTGCCATGTGGGCATCGAGACAGTGTGTAGACAGGCACAGAGGGAAGAAGAGAACTCTTTGAGTTCTATGATTTGAAGAAGAATCCACTGAGGGATCTTCACAGGGTTGTTGAACACCCTGCAGCACTCAACAAGAGGTTTCTTGAGGTAGAGGATAGCCAGGAGGGCATCCAATTTCTCCATCTGTGGGAGAAGGGAAGAAAGATAAAATCCCATAGGGGTCTGAGTGTCGAAGAAGCTCAGGAGAGACAACACTGTGGGTGTGTGAAGACTCTGCAGAGGTGCATAAGTCAACAAAATCCCTTGGGGATTCGAGAGTAAAATCTCAGGAAAGAAATCATTTTTACACGCGCAGTTGAGAACTCAGGGTCGAGGAGTTCGCAGAGGAGAAAGGGAGCAAAGGTTGAGGCCTTTGGTTTCTGAAATTCTTCCAAGTCCGGGAAGAAGAAAGTGTGCAAGCTCAGGAGGAGAACAACAACCGTCAGATCGATCGAAGAGATCTGGACCATTGGTTTCTACGTCCAAGAAGGAGCAAGAGAAGTGCACAGAGGAGGAGATCGTCAGTCGTCAGATCTCACTCAGATACCCATCAGCCGTTGGATCGGGTGAAGGTGCACAAAGTTTAGCCTCTGAAGTAAGTGCACAAGAAGGACGGATCTGAATCGTCATATCTTGAGAAAATTACCCATCAGCCGTCGGATCGGATAGGAGCTACACGAGGTTTACCATTGGGAATAGCCGAGGGGAAAATCCCGATGAGAGGCGTAGTCATTGGGATATCGATGTTCGTGAAATCGGGAGTCTCGTGGACAGGAGATCGGGTAAGTCCACTTTGAAAACCCTGAAACAAATCTGAGCCATCCATTTGTGGAGACTGGTGGCAGAAATCTGAAGAGAGTCGGGATATCAACGCTTGAGAAATCGAAGTTCCCGAGGTTGTGAAAGTCGGGACATCAGAAGTCTCGAAATCATGAGGAGCGATCAGGACCATCCATCAGAGAAGAGACGCACGGAAGCAATCGGAGCCATCGGGGAAAGTCCTGAAAGGAAGTTGTTTATTGGCGTTGTGGTCATCGGGATATCGAGAATCCTGGTGACAAGTGGTTTGGGCATTTCAGAATCGTGAAGTCCGAAACCTCGACAAGGAGGAAAGTGCCATCGTGGGGGCCAGTTGTCAGCATAGCGGAGAATCGAGATTCGAAGGATCGGGAATCCTGTGAGCTAATGCATTGCGGCATTGAAAAGCTCGAAACCTGGAAGGAGAGGTAAGACTGTGGTCACGGGGATAACGGTCATATGGGCCAGGAGCCTAGCCAGGAGAGCTAGTGCATAAAGAGAACATCGGGATTCAAGGAATCGTGAATCCTGAGGACATATGTGTTTCAACATTGGAAAGTCTGAAACCCCGATGAGGAGGTATGGCTGCGGTCATATAGGGGGAGGTCACATGGACCAGGAGTCTAGCCTGGAGGGCTAATGAAAGTTGGAGCACATTGGGATTTTGAAGCCCAAAACCCCAATAGGAGGATATAAGGCTGCGGTCTTATGAGAGCGGTCATATGGACCAGAGGGCATAGCCAGGAGGGGGCTAAGGCCAGAAGAGAGATCATTAGAGATCGGGGATTCGAGAGTACAGGAACTCTTGACATCTGGAAAGAGGAAACCTCGAAACCCGAAACTGAGTTGGGAGAAGGTCACAGGCATGTGAAGAGGCCATGACAAGGAAATGAGAAGGACCTGTGGATCAGGTTTTTCACAGAGATTCCATTGGGAGTCCAAGGAGCCGCTTCAGCTCAAAGGTGAACTTTGAACGATCCTTGAATACTGGGAGGTCAGGCGTAGAGACCCTACAGGGTATGTTGGAGCATCGCGCCATCAAGTGTTATCAGAGCAGGAACTTCACTTGTATATTTCAGGTGAAGCGTGAAGGTAAAGGAGACAGAGCATTGGGGACTCTGTAAGGATTGTTTGCAGGTAGGAAACAGTCCATTGACAGTTAGCAGGACTGTAGGAGGATGAAGCTAGTAACACTCTTGGTGCAGAGTGATAGCAACAGGTTTGCTAGGAAAGTATACAGAGACAACACCATGGTTACTAAAGACCATAGGCATGTTGGGAATAAGATCAAGGCAGAAAAACTTGTAGAAATGGATAAAGAGCTCTATGAATTAAAGGCAGACATAGAAAATCTCGAATTGAAGATGCGGCAGGATAAGAGGTCGAGATGGATGCGTGAATGGCCCATGAGGAAGCTGAAAGCAAAATGGTCAGTCAAGGAGTTGATGGTCAGAAGAGAGCGTAGGCTGTTAAAAAGGTGGTTGAGGTATGCTGAAAACCTTAATGGACCAGAAGAGGAAATGGTTCAGGTGTGTGAATTGGAGATTGGGAGAGGTCTTGATGATGGAGAAAATGAATTGGAATCAGCTGAGGATCTCAAGAACTGCCAGGGGAGCAAAGAGGAAATTCCAGATTGCCAGGAGGGCAACGAATTGATATCATTGCGGGATCTCAAAGACTGTCATGAGGACATCCAGGGAATTTCACATTGCCAGCTAGGCAATGAAATGAGATCGTTGCGGGATCTCGAAGACTTCCAGGAGGGCAGTGAGGACATCTCATATTGTTGAGTTCAATTCAGTAAGGGTTACTGATGAAGGTGGGATCAGTTGATCTCGAAGACTGCCAGGAGAGTAGTGAACACATCCCATATTTCCAAATGGGTGGGGATGAGCAGATGAGACTATATGTGGGTCTCATGAACTCAGAAGTGAGTCAGAATCAGCCAGAAGAGTTGACAGAGAAGGTGAGCTCAAAGATGGATTTAGATCAGCATGTGCAGCTGATAGAGGAAGAGGATCTGAGATATCTTCTGATGATTGGAGGGATCGAAGTATTCCTACCACTTTCCCAAGAGGAGGCAAAAATCTATGTTGCAGATGGTGCAGCAACAGTAGCAGAACAGCCAGCTGAGACTGTCAAAGAAGAATTGGAGCAGACTTTGGAAGCTACCCAAGTAAACGGAGAAGAAGAAAATGAGCATTCTGAGGAGTGTCTCAACATATTTAGCCAGGAAACTGAAGAAGATGTAGCACTGAAGCTGATAGCAAGCTGATAGCAGAAGAAGTAGAAGAGAATGATGAGCATTCAGAAGAATGGCTCAATATTTTCAGCCAGGAAGTTGAAAAGACTGCAATAGGGGAGTTTGCAGTACCAGAAAAAGAAGAGGCAGACAACATTTGTATTGTTGATCTGTGAGAGAAGATAGAAGCCCTGGAAGAGAGGGTGAAAGTGCAGGGCATGCACATCTAACAGGTAAAGTTGGAGACTGATGAAGAAGGCATGGGAGATCCTGAGAATCTGCCCATGTGCCAAAAACTTTTGCACCTGGGGAGACTGCAAAAACAAGAGTAGCCACTAGAGCAACTGGATGCAATGATTGAGGAGATCAAAAGGCTGATGTTGGGGTTAGTAGAGACTACCAACGAGGAGAGGCTGAGCAGAAGAGAAGCAGCAGCAGCAGCAGTGCAGAAGTAGAAACAACAATAGAATGGAGCGGATGAACAACTCCAGAGGATGATTTGGGATCCAGGATGATTTCCAATAGCTGAGAGGGGAAGCTCATGAGAAGGATCTCATGAATTTTGCAGCTGAGGAGTTTGATGCAGGAGCATCTCTCCACGTCAGCCAGCTAGCCATCTAGCCACATCGAGCGCGTGCATTCAAGATGAAGAGAGGCGTAGTCCTCATTAAAATCTAAATTGAATGTAATTAAATGTCTAATATGGTGAGCTGTAGAGTCGTGCCTTTGCGCAGGCTGTAGATAAGATCAGCCTTTAATGTTTGTAAGGCTGAGATCTAGATCCAAATGCTGGACTAGACAACCATTCAATGTAATTGAATAGGGTAGGTAGGTTGGAGGGAAGCGCTCGAAGAGCCCCATCAGGTAAAAGAGATTTGTAGTATCTCATTTTTTTAGTAATTCGAGAGTCGAGAGTAAGTTGAGAGTAAGTTGAGTTGTAGATCTAGAGAGAGCTCTAGAACACCTTGTAATTACATGTGTTTTCCATTTTTAATATAAACAGAAGCAATTTTTCCTGCATGAATTCTATGTTATGTGAATGTCTGTGAGTGTTCTTTTATGCTGTAGATGTATGATGTTATCATGCATTTGTAGGAGTGTGTCTGATTTTAGGTGAAGGTCTTTGAGGCTTTACGCCAGGAGGGTGTGACAGAACACTGCGGGCTCTGATAGCCGTGCACAGAAGATGCATTTCTGAACACTGCGGGTTCAGACAAGGACGTGTTGCGGCACAAGGACTGGAGTCAACAACTCAGTGAAGACCTCAAGGTTGTTGAATACCTTAGAGGCAAGGATGTGTATGAGAGACACAGTTGCAGACAGAATTCTGTTGTGAGTTTTGTAAAACTCTGCCAAGTGGGCATTGAGCATAGGCACAAGGTGCAGTTGGAAAAGAACTCTGTTGTGAGTTCAAAAAGAACCAGAATCACTAAGGATTCTGTGAAGCTCTGCCAGGTGGGCATTGAGTAGGTGCAAGGAGTGCACAGGGGAAGGACTCTGCTGTGAGTTCTTAAGAAGAAACATAATCACTGAGGATTCTGAGAGCTCTGCCAGGTGGGCATTGAGCAAGTGCATAGGTGCATAGGAGGAAAGAACTACTGAACGTTCTGGGGGAAGACACTCTGCCAGGTGGGCATCGAGACAGTGTGCAGACAGGCACAGAGGGAAGAAGAGAACTCTTTGAGTTCTATGATTTGAAGAAGAATCCACTAAGGGATCTTCACAGGGTTACTGAACACCCTGCAACACTCAGCAAGAGGTTGCTTAAGGCAGAGGATAGCCAGGAGGGCATCCAACTTCTCCATCTGTGGGAGAAGGGAAGAAAGATAAAATCCTATAGGGGTCTGAGCGTGGAAGAAGCTCAAGAGATACAACACTGTGGGTGCGTGAAGACTCTACAGAGGTGTAGAAGTTAACATAATCCCTTGGGGATTCAAGAGTAAAATCTTAGGAGGGACAACTTTTTTACACGCGCAATTGAGAACTCAGGATCGAGGAGTTTATAGAGGAGAAAGGGAGAAAAGGTTGAGGCCTTTGGTTTCTGAAATTCTTCCAAGTCCGGGAAGAAGAAAGTGCGCAAGCTCAGGAGGAGCACAATAGCCATTGGATTGGCTGAAGAGATCTGGACCATTGGTTTCTAAATCCAGGAAGGAGCAGGAAGAGCACACAGAGGAGGAGATTGTTAGTTGTCGGATCTCACTCAGATACCCGTCAGCCATTGGATCGGGTGAAGGTGCACAGAGTTTAGCCTCTGGAGTAAGCGCATAAGAAGGACAGATCTGAACCATCAAATCTTGAGCAAATTACCCATCAGCTGTCGGATCGGACAGGAGCTGCACAAGGTTTACCATCAGGAATAGCCAAGGGGAAAATCCCGACAAGAGGTGTAGTCATCGGGATATTGACATTCATGAAATCAGGAGTCTCATGTATAGGAGATCGGGTAAGTCCACTTTGAAAACCATGACACAAATCTGAGACGTCCGTTTGTGGAGACAGGTGGCAGAAATCCGAAGAGAGTCGGGATATCAGCGCTCGGGAAATCAGAGTTCCTGAGGTCGTGAAAGTCGGGACATCAGAAGTCTTGAAATTGTGAGGAGCGATTAGGACCATCCATCAGAGAAGGGGCGCGCGGCAACAATCGGAGCCATTGGGGAATGTCCCGACAGTAAGTTGTTTATCAGCATTGTGGTTATCGGGATATCGTGAATCCTAGTGACAAGTGGTTTGGGCATTTCAGAATCGCGAAGTCTGAAACCCTGACAAGGAGGAAAGTGCCATCGTGGGGGCCAGCTGTCAGCATAGCGGAGAATCGGGAATCCCGTGAGCCAATGCATTACGACATTGAAAATATTGAAACCCCGACGGAGAGGTAAGATTGTGGTCACGGGGATAATGGTCATATGGGCCAGGAGCCTAGTCAGGAGAGCTAGTGCATAAGGAGCGCGTCGGGATTCGAGGAATAGCAAATCCTGAGGACATATGTGTTTCGACATTGGAAATTCTGAAACCCCGATGAGGAGGTATGGCTGCGGTCATATAGGGGGAGGTCACGTGGACCAGGAGTCTAGCCTGGAGGGCTAACGGAAGTTGGAGCACATCGAGATTTTGAAGCCCAAAACCCCGATAGAAGGATATAAGCCTGCGGTCTTATGAGAGCGGTCATATGGACCAGAGGGCATAGCCAGGAGGGGGCTAAGGATAGAAGAGAGCTCATCAGAGATCGGGGATTCGAGAGTACAGGAACTCTTGACATCGAAAAAGAGGAAACCCTGAAACCCAAAACTGAGTCGGGAGAAGGTCACAGGCGTGTGGAGAGGTCGTGACAGGGAAATGAGAAGGACCTGTGGATCGGGTTTTTCATAGAGATTCCATTGGGAGTCCAAGGAGCTACTCTGGCTCAAAAGTGAACTTTGAATGATCCTTGAAGACTAGGAGTTCAGGAAAAGAGACCCTGCGAGGTATGTTGGAGCGTCGCACCATCAACACACATGCGGTGCCATAGATGTAGATGTCGTGGGATATTGTAATATCGGTTGTATATGTGTATTGAGGGTATTAGACCCAATTTTGTACTATAAAAACCATATGTTTTGAAATATATAACAAGGGATTTTCAGCTTTACATATATTTTACAATGTGTATATTGATGAGATGGTTTTATTTGCTTTAGTTATGTGAAAAATTCCAATCTAACACGAAATTAGCATAAGCATCAGATACATGATTACAACTCCTAGGAATATGATAATATGTAATAAAATAAAATGTCGTTCTAAAAGACGTACTCATAGGAATCGACGGAGTAAAGTAGGATCACTCACGCGGTAACTGTCGGTATAGAAGACTTACTTGTAGGAATCGACGGAGTAAATTAGGATCACTCACACAGTAACTATCGTTCAACTAACATACTACTAACTAGGAATCTAGGTGAACTTCCAAAGAACGAATACCATGTGAGATATCATCGCGCAAAAGTTCTATAACAACGCTATATTTGGCCACATTTTTTGGGGATGGCCCTAGGCATACACCACTTGAAGACACCAGTAGACCCTCAGGTGAGTAAACCACCCAAGTGGTGGAATCCATGTTCCGTGTATTACGACTGGCTCCATCTGCGAATCCTAGGTATACCGAAGACTTCATTGACATCTGTCAACCAAGTGAAAACTCGATAAGAAACCCGAAAAAAGAAAGGGAATATATATATATATATATATATATATATACACTAAATTACATTACTATATAGATATTTTCGCCCAAGCCTGGGGCTCATGCGTAATATATTTTCAATTAGAGCCCATTTATGGGCTCAACCAACCTATTCCCTTCATAATCTTCTAACTCATAGGATTTGTTTTCTAGAACATGTTGCACAATGTAAGGATTGTGCCACATGGGTTTAATATTTCCTACCCCCAGTGGTTCTTTAGCTTGATGATACAAGAGGACCAAGTCACCCTCAACGTACAGTTGAGGATAGATAGACTTATCATACTGGAATTTGAAACGTATTTTTTTCACCTCGAATTTCGTAGAGGCATCTCAACGTTTCTCATCAAGAATCTCTAGGTGTACAAGGCATCACTTGAGATTGAAAGTGTCATGTAGGAGCGCGAATGCCAACTTAAGAGAATGGATTTCTCATTCAATAGGTAAAATCGACTCCACACTGTGTACTAACTGGAAAGTGAAAAAATCAGTGGCAGTCTTGACTGAGGTTCAGTATGCCCAGAGTGCAGGATATAGCATGATATGCCAGTCGGATTTACTCTGACTGATAGTTTTTTTACAAAATGGTCTTGAGAGTCTTGTTGACGACCTCTACTTGTCCATTTTCATAGGGGTAATAAGAAGAAGAATGACCATGTATAAACCCCAGCTTAGCTTCTAGTTTTTTCATCATCTCATTCTTAAAGTGACTGCCATGATCAGTGACAATCTCATTTTGGATACCAAACCGGGAAATAGTTTGATTGAATACGAAGAAGGCAACAGTCTTCCCATTGGATTTAACTGTAGGCATGGCCTCGTACCACTTAGTAAAGTAGTCAATGACCGCAATAATGTGGTGATTCCCCCCAGCCGAAGTCAAACTTAGACATCCCTGATGGAACATAAAAAAGGACCTCTGACAGAAAACCAAAACTGAACTCTAAAAGATGGATCAACTTGCCACAGATTGGTTCCCACTCGACTCTTCACAATATCCTTTATCAGTCATGAAAACTAATTAACAAACATACAAGTCTACACAGACTATCAAAGATAGATCAACACCTCTGAAAAACAAGTGTCTGAATGATTTGATTCAACCTTGAATATTGTTTTCTACAATAAGACCCTGCTATCATAAAAGAGAATTAGGCTTGTGATGAATATATGAATGAATGAAAATTGAAATATCTCAACATAAACTCAAAGAGAAAACCTTAGTATGCTTCTGCTTCCATCCTCCTCTTGTTCATGCTTTCCTTTTTCTTTTAACCAATTAGAATTGGTTGAAGGAGTTGAACCAATTCATTAGTTAAGTTAATTAAAGACTCAACAAACTTTAGTTAGGGGGAAGAGTAATAATTATAATAAGGGTCATAAATAAATAATAACTAGTAGGTGGGACCCCTTGTGACTCCCTTTATTTCATAACAATCATAACATAACCATTAGTTAACAAAAACACACCTCCTTGTGTCTCCCATCAACATATTCACTTTTGGTAATTTAAGCTCATGAAATTTGAAATTATTTCAAAAATAATACTCATATATCCAAAATAAACATGTTGTCCAAAGATCCCTGAAGTCAATTGTCATAAAACAATAGATATAATAAAAACTCAAAAGCCATATTTCTCAGTCTATGATGTAACCCTTCCTTGATTGTTTTTGTCACCTCTTGATTTTCCTGAATTTGCCTTTGGTTGTGCAAATCCTTTAGGTCTAATCTCATTGTTCACGTGGGAACAATCATCCCTCAAATGCATCTGGGAAGACATCAATGCTGTAAATGTCGTGTCGGGGTAAGTGTCGGCGAGGGTGGGGTAGAGATCATGTCGGCGACATCGGCGGAAAATGTCGGAATATGTCGGCAAGACCTCAAAAAAATACAAAAACAATCATTTTTTTCAATTTTTTTAATTTTTTTAAACTTGTAAAGCAACAACAACAT
>JASDQU010947698.1:21220-35894 GCA_032191745.1 Picea mariana
TTGGGAGCCTTCTTCTTTGCTATATTTATTGTATATCATATTATAACTTACTTTATCATACCTTTATGGATTGCTTCAATATTTCCAACTTCCTTACTTTGATGCTTGAGGGATCTCTTTAAGATCTTCTCTTGGGATTGATTTTACTGGATGCAGTCATTGCCTTTTTTCTCTTATCAACATTCTTCTCCCATCGTTCAATATTAGTTCCTTTTCCTTCATAATTTTTTTTTGGTCTTCTCCTACCTGTCCCTTGTTTTTCAAAGACGTCTCCTTATCTTTAAAACTATTAGTTTCTTCTACCTCTCTTATCAAGTTATTTTCAAGTATATCTTCAGGATGTCAATTTTTATCCTTGATTTGATTGGAATTAAGAGAAACAACGACATTATTGCATGACTACATTTCCCTGATCATACATTTTACAAACTTTGTTCCACTGGTTATGTGACTTGAGCATTCATCTTGTGCTAGGAGTGTAGTCTGCGTCAGTATGGATGTATTTTCTTCTTCTTGTTGTTTTTTCTTCCAAACTTTTGTAGTATCTTTCTTTTATTTGGTGATGGTATTTTGTTCTTTGTTTTGTGCATACAAAGCTAGTTCACATTCTTCCTTAATTTCTTCTCCTCGTTTTCTCTTCCATACCCTTTTGTATCCTGGTCTAGAAAATTGTTTCATGCTGCTTCTACAATTTCGTGCTATGTGTCCATAATTATTGCATTTGTAACATTCAACATTGTAATGTAGAGGAGAAAATGGATTTTAGTTTCTACCAATAGGCCCATGACAACCTCTAGTATTGATACCCTTTTAATTATTTTGAGAGCTTCTACTTCTATTTCTCATATAATTATTTTCTCCATAAGCTCTGCAATCTATTTCCTTGTGACCAAAATTTTTGCAGGAAAAACAATAAGGAAGAAAAATATTTTGATACCTGGTTGTGAAGGGTCTTCTTGATTAAGAATCTCTTCTAAACTCTTCCTTGTCTTTATTGAATGAGAAATAAATCTCTTTTTGGTCATTATTTCTTTCCTTGTGGTTGTCTTCACTGTGACTGGAGATTTTAAGAACACATGCATAACTTTCATACTTCTCTTCGATTTTGTTCTCTGACGACTTAGAGTTTGCATCCTTTTCAAGGGTATTTTGATTGCAGCCATAACCAATACCTATTTTGATATATGTTGACCTTTGACAACTAAGAATATTATCTAATATTTCTGTACTCTTTCCAAAATTTAAGTTTGTGTTCAACTGGGTGACTGTCTCTTCTAATTATTTTATTAGAGAGGTAATTTATGCTTCAATATTTTCACAACGTTGTTACTTTTCTTTTAATTGTATTTCTATCAATTCATTTATTACTTCAACTTATTCAATTCACACCTTATTTATTTTTCTTTTTCTTTAAGGCTTTGTGACAACTTCTCTTTCAGTAACAATTTTGTTTTTTCTGAGCTTTGTGATTTCATTTTGATCACAAGTAAGTTCCCCTTCAAGATCATTCTTATCATCTTCATATTTTTTCAATTCCTTTTTCAACTTTATATTCTTTTCTTTGAGTCTGTCTATTTCTTCTAAGGCATCAATGAGTTTTTCTTCTAGATCCTTTTCAACTTCAATCTTAGGATTGCCTTCTCCTCTCGAATTTTTTCTTCCATTTTCTAATATATCAGACTATGTTTCAAGGGTCGTGAAGATAATATTTTCTATTTCACTATCACTTTTATCAGAGGAGCTATTGTCCTCATTGAAATATATATTCTTCTTTTGTCTATTTCTATTTTTTGCATAAGGGAATTTAACAACAAAGTGTCTTACTTATTCACAATTAAAACATTTAGAAAGAGTCTTACCTTTGTATTTGTGTGATCCTCTCTTGGGATTCCTAGAAAAGTTGGTTTCTTCATCATCTGATTCATTATTTGAGTTGTGAATTGTTTCGTATTTTGACATTTCTAAGGCTCCTTGCTTTGCATAAAGATCTTGTAGCTTGTCGCAAAGCTCTTTGGCTGATGTACACTATCGTACTTTGACTTTTTCATAATCGACTAAGCCACTTAAGATGGTTTTAATTGCTATTGTATTATTTTCACTTGCCTCATTTGCAACTGCATCTATGGTGGATATTTTGAGGGTGTGTAACTAGTGACAACTGATTTTCATATATCATAACCCAAAGCCCGTAGATATGCCTCCATTCTTATACTCCATATTTCATAGTTTATTCCATTAAACAAATGAACTGACATCCAATCCATGTGTGCTACAAAGAATCACCTTATAGTGGTTAGACTATTCCTGAAGGAACCCTATCTGATACCAATTGTTGGCACACTTACTTATACTAAGAGGGGGGTGGGTGAATCAATATAGGAATATTTTTACTTTTCTTACAATATTTATTAATTTTTTACTTCACTAATCATAAGAAATTAATGAGAAATGTACATACAAACATATTGTCCACATTACACAAAGATTTAATGGGGAAACCCAAATGGGAGAAAACCACAAAATTTTCATTATGACATATTGTAGGAACCAACCTACTGTTACAATGCTTTGCAAGCACCAACCTGCAAGAGAAACCAATCTCCTCTCATGAGAATCAACTCATAAATAATGTTTGTAGGAACCAACCTGTAGGAGACACCAATCTCCTTTCTTGAGAACCAACTCATAAATAATTTTTGTAGGCAACAACCTGCAGGAGACAGTACTCCCCTTGACTGAGCACCAACTTAGTTCTCCCTCTAGGAACCAACCTACAAATACCATATTCGCAGGAACCCACCTGCAGGAGACACCAATATCCTTAGCTGAGCACCAACTAAGAAACAATGTCTTTAGACACCARTTTTAACTGGAAAAATCAATCTCCTCAATCCTTCACTTGCACAAGTCTRTTGCTCAATCTCTGTTGTCACTATTCTCAATCTTCATAGTTTTAGAAGTTCCTTTGTMTTTGCACCTCCCAACCATCCTTTGACAAATATATTTTTCTTTCTTTCATTTTATCGATCTTGAGAACCTCATACCTCATCTTYCTTATCCTCAACTTACTTTCAAAACACTTACATCTTTCATTCTTAGTTATGCAATTYGAGAATTYTGCACTCTCCCATTCTTTATCAATTKCTTACACACACTTAAACTGGATATATATGTTGTATGGTGATGTATACATGAGGGGCATGCATAGGTTGTTAGAGATGATTCATTGATGACATGGTAAATATATGCATAYGGTTAGTGGTATGGTATATGGCATAGGTTGTACAYGGTTGATACTTTGTTCATGATTCACTATCCATTGTTGATGTATATTTTGATTCATGATTGATGCATKTGATMGTATTTATGTCGGTATACACTTTATGTATGGTATGACACAGGTTTAGATGGTTGATGATCAAAATGACGAGACAATGACAGAGGTTGTGAYAATGGTAGAGTCTGTGACAATTGGTCTACATTTATATTTCAGGGWGATAGGACAGGGCAAGGATAGGTGGTTGTAGCCACCTTCTAGTTGTATCTGGAGAACCCAGGAGGTTGTAGCCTCCTTTTGGTTGGAGCTAGAGAAATATGGAGTTGTATCTTCCTTTAGGTTGGATCCTTATAATAGGGGGTTGGAGCCTCCTTCCAATTGTAGCTGGAGAATCAGAATTTGGTGCTTCCAATGAATGTTTTCTTTTGATAAATCTATAAGAAAACATTTTGTGGGTTTCTCCCATTTGGGTTTCCATCTAAATACTGGTGTACTATGTATATATTATGATGTGATGTTCTTTATGATTATACTACTGATGATATAGTGATATACTATTGAATATTGTTGAAGAATAAACTGTGGCTAAAAGTACTATAATTTCTCATTATTGATTCAACCCCCTCTTAGTAATACAACAATTGGTATTAGAGCATGTCCTTCAATAAGAAATCTAACCACTGGAAGGACATAATGGATTACACTAGAATTGGGGTGCCATAGTTTCATGGCAAGAACTATGCATTTTGGAGTAAAATAATGAAAACATATATACAAGCACATGGATTCGATGTTTGGTGAGAAGTAGTAGATGGATACAAAGCACCATCCAATCCCCTGAAAAACAAGGATGGAAATAAACTTGAAGACAATGATTCTAGAGCTAGAAATGATTTCCTGAATGGGTTGGATGAATCAATATACACCAAGGTTGTGAACTGTGAATCCGCAAAAGAAATCTGGGACAAGGTGAAGAATATATATGAAGGAGATGCCAAAGTTAAAGGAGCTAAAATTCAAACATTCAGAGTCAAGTTCAAACAATTGAATATGAAAACATTGCCTCCTACTTTCTACGAGTTGATGAGAAAGTCAATGCCATCAAGGTTCTGGGAGAAGAAATGAAGGAAACAATCATTTTTCAAAAGTTACTAAGGTCTCTACCTATGAGATATGATCCGAAGATTTCATCCCTGGAAGAAAGAACAAATCTAGACACCTTGAGCATGGATGAGTTGCATGGGATACTCACAACTTATGAGAAGAGGATAGAGCAGGACAATATAATCATGAAGGGAGCAACATTCAAGGAATCCAAGAAGACAAAGAAGAAATAAAAACAAAATCCAAATTCAGTTTGTAGTTGTAGTGATAATTCAAAATAAAATGAAGAAGTGGCTAATTTCATCAGAAGGATGAAACTAGGAATTGATAAATACAAAGGTAAGATTCCATTGATTTGTTTTAATTTTGATGGTGTTGGTCATTTTTCTAATCAATTTCCTTATAATAAAAATAAAATAAATGAAGAAGAAGATGAACCTAAAAATAAAAATAAAAATGGTAGAAGAAACAAAAAGAATTTTTTCAAGAAAATCCTTTCCACCAAGAAAGATAGTTCTTCGTCAAATGAAGATGAAATCAACAACAGTGATATAGAAAGGGTACTATTCATGGCAATAGAAGACTCTGACGATGAAGGCTTCGAAAAATAATATGAAGAGGATGAAGTTGATTATAAAGAATAACTGATAAGTGCCATAGAAATAATAAAAAGAGAAAAGAATAAAAACAAGTCACTCCAGGCATAACTAAAGAAGAAAAAATTATCAGAATTCCAACTTTGAAGAGTTAGAGAAGATGATTATGAATTTGAAAGTCTAAGAAAAAGAAGACAAGAGAATAAAATAATAACTCAGAGACAAGTTATAAGAAAGAAACAAAAACATTGAAATCTTGGAGGAAGAGGTAGTCACTCTAAAGAAAGATCTCCAGAAGAGGGATATGCATCAAAACATCACCGAGATATTGGATAACATCATTAATAGTTGAATACCTTACTATGATAGATCTGGATTGGGATAAAATTAGACGCAGACAAAGAAAGGTTCAAGCTCCAAAACAACATAGAAAAAATAAGATCCAAGAAGTTATGCAAAATCTGTTAGAGGTCCCTTGAAGGAAGAAGACAAGAAAACTCAAGGGGAATATTATAGAGACACTGCACCAGCTAGAAGATTTAGAAGTCAATATCAGCAGAAGCCAAATATAGAAATACATCAAGAAGAAGAAGGACTTAGAAGAGTGACACCATTAAGAAGGTTTCCCACTCCCAGGTATCAAACTATTTTTCTTGGTTCATGTTATTCATGTTATAATTTTCAGCACACAACTATGAATTGTAGAGCTAATACCAAGAACAGAAGCAATGATGAGGGTTATACGAGAAATAGTTATCCAATAATATCTCATGAAGCACAAAATAGATACAATAGATTTGGATGATTAAGTAATGAGGTAGAATGCTACAAATGCAACAACTTTGTACATATAGCTAGAGATTGCAGATTCATTGTTCCCCCAAGGGAACCAAAACATAATATCAACATTCATAAGAAGGAACCACAAAGGATATGGATAAGGAAGCAAGATCAATTCAAAAATGAAGAATGCAATCTATCTCTACAAGCTCAACACAAGAAACATGGATGATATGTTGACAGGGGATGCTCAAAGCATATGACCGGTGATAAAGACAGGTTTCTAACATTGAAGAAGGAAAGATATGGATCAATTTTATTTGGAAATGACAGCTCATCCATGATTATTGGAAAGGGTACAATCAATCTCGGAAGTAAGGATGCCACGAAATAAAATGTTTTACCGATCGAAGACATGAAACACAATATGTTAAGTGTAATTCAAATGTGTGATTAAGGACACATACTTGTGTTTGATTCAAAGAAGTGCAAGATAAGGAAATAATAATCAAGAAAATTGGTAGCTATAGCTATAATAACTCCAAGCAACATATATGTTCTAAATGAAATAGGAAAGGATGATGAAATTTGGCTTTGGAACATAAGAATGGGTCACATAAATTTTGATAACCTTGTCAAAGTCAATAGAAAGGAAGCAGTAAGAGAAATTCCTGAGATCTCGAAGCCAACGAACATTCTATGCAAGCATTGTCTATAGGGAAAAGATACCAAGACAAAGTTCAAGTTAAAGGAGTAGTCCACAACAAAGCTGCTTGAAATTGTTCATATTGATCTAGTTTGACTGACTAGAACAAAAGGACTGAAAGATGAGCAGTACTTTATTCTATTAGTTGATGATTATACAAGAATGACTACATAATTTTTTCTTAGGAAGAAGTCAGAAGCATTTCAGAACTTCAAGATATACAAGGAAATGGTTGAAACTGAAACTGATTCACAATTCAAGTGTTTAAGATCAGATAACGGAGGAGAATTTACATCAAAGGAGTTTATGGAATTTTGCAGTGCGCATGGCATAAGAAGGGAGTTCTCGATAGACAATACACCTCAACAAAATGGATTTATTTAAATAAAGAACAAGATAGTACACGAAATGTCCATATCCATGCCGATGGATTCAAAATAAATAGATGTATTTTGGGTTCAAGCAATACACACACTAATTCATATTCAGAATAGAGGAATGCTCCAAAGAAACACTGATAAGACTCCCTACGAGCTATGGAAAGGAATACCAAGGAATGTGAAGCACTTCATAGTTTTTGGAAGAAAATGCTACATCAAAAGAGAAGACGACATGATGGAAAAGTTTGACTCTCGAGTTGACAAAGAAATACTAGTTGGATGCTCAAGCAAAAGGAAAGCATACAAATGCTCTCACCTAAGGCTCAAAAAAATAGTGGAAAGCATCAATGTGATAATTGATGAGTCTAATGGGGGAAAGAAGAAGGAAGGAAGAAAAGAACAAGAGGAACATGTCCACGATGAAGGAGAATTGAAGGAAGAAGAAGTAGAAGAAGTAGATGAACAAGAACATTCAGGAGTAGAGAAAGAAGATGAACAACAAGAACTTCAAGCACCTCCAAAGACACCTAGTAGATGAGTGATAAAGAATCTTATATTAGATCATATCATTGGAAATAAATATGCAGGGGTTGAAGGTAGAAGAGGAAACCATTCACCAGAACAACAACATCTACCACTTCTATCTACTATTGAGCCAAGCAGTTTTGAAGAATCCAACAAGGATGAATAATGGGTCAAGGCTATGGATAAAGAGTTAGATCAGATTGAAAATAATGACACATAGGAATTGGTTCCAAGGCCAAATAATAAGAATGTCATTGGAACAAAGTGGGTCTTCAGAAACAAGTTGAACGAGGACAAACAAGTTACCAGGAATAAAACAATACTGGTATGCAAGGGGTACTCTCAAGTTTAGGGTATAGATTTTGAGGAGACATTTACTATGATTGCTATAATGGAAGCAATAGGACTGATTCTAGCCTATTCTTATTCAAAAAACATCAAAGTGTATCAGATAGATGTGAAATCAACATTCCTAAACAAATATCTAGAAAAGGAAGTCTACTTTGAGTAGCCAGAAGGATTTCAATCATCAGAAAAGGAAAGTTATGTTTGCATATTGAAGAAGGATTTATATGGTCTCAAACAAGATCCCAAATCACGGTATTCAATACTGGACAAATATTTACAACAACAAGGGTTCATGAAAGGAAATGTAGACAACAATCTCTACATAAAGATGGACTGAGACAATATATTGATTATTGAAGTCTATGTAGATGACATTATATTCGAAAGTGATGGTGACAGGATGAGTCAAAAGTTTTCCAAAGACATGCAACACGAGTTTGAGATTTCCTTTCTTGGTGAGTTAACCTTCTTTTTAGTAATACAAATATGTCAGAGCAACAAAGGTATCTTCATCTCTCAGGAAAATTATATTAGAGAAATGTTGAAGAAGTTTGGAATGACAGATTGAAAACTAGTTGGTACTCCTATGTAGACAAGTTGCAAGTTAAGTAAGGATTATGATTCCAAGGACACAAATCAAAGACAGTACAGATTGATGATTGGTAGCTTACTTTATGTAACAATTTATAGACCAAATGTTATGCAAGAAGTTGGACAAGTTGCAAGGTTTCATGAAGCACCAAAGAAATCACATGTTTTGGTGGTAAAATTGATATTAAGATATCTCAAAGGTACAAAAGAGTTTGGTTTACGATATCCAAAAGGGAAGGATCTATCTCTTTTTTCCTACACAGATGCAGATTAGGCAGGTTGCATTGATGATAGAAGTAGTACAAGTGGAGCAAATTTCTACTTGGGTGAGTGTCTGGTATCATGGTTAAGAAAGAAGCAATCATCAATATATTTTTCCACAATAGAGGCATAATACATTGCAGCAATGACATGTTTTACTCAGGGTCTTTGGATGAAGCAGACTTTACAGGATATGCAAGTAAAGTATGATGAGCCCAATTCAATACCTTGTGACAACACCAATGACATTAATATTTAAAAGAATCTAGTGATGCACTCTAATACAAAGCACATTCCGATCAAGTATCACTTCTTATGGGAACATGCTATAGAGAAGAAAATCAAGATAGAGTATGTCAGGACAAAGGATAAGATTGTAGATATCTTCACCAAACCACTTGCAAGGGAACCTTTCAAGTATCTGTGACAAAAACTTGGAGTAGTTTCTTCCCCACAATGATTCACTCAACATCAATCCTAATTGGATAGGGGCAAAGAAACAAAAGTCTTGAAAAGGTTCAAGTCACGACATTTTTGAATGCTTTTCATATATACATCAACGAATTACACGAGGAATCACCATGAAGAGAAGCGACCGTAGAGTTAGTAGAGGCTTTTAGATAGGGAGAGAAGCACAATATGAGGAGTACCCTTTTCCCTTGATGTCAAATGGGGAGAGATAAATATTAAGGAATGGAGAGATAGAGGCATGTAGTTAGGGGGAGCATGAGAATAAGGATTTCCATGCCTAAGTGTTGCCATCAATTCCAAAGGGGTAGATTGTTGGACAATTGGTTTTCATCGATGTCCACGAATATTGGATTGATGTCAAATGATGTGATGGGTATATTTGCATAAGTCTCCAAAGTAGTCCCCTTATGGCGTATCTCTAAGCATGGCCCTCACGGGAATATGCTTTGAAGAAATCTACAAGAAAACCCCTAAGTATGGTCAAAGATCTCATAGTTGATCATGGAATTTGGTCATGAAGGATGGAGTAAATGAAGGAAAACCACTCATATATGGATGGTACTCATCGTGTCATTTTTGGTGATATGCGTAACATCATGTGGTTCCTCATGGTTAGGGAGATATGTCCTTGTAAAGTTGGAAGCCCCAAAGAATGGACAAGAAGCCCCTAGTTTGTTATAAGTCTTGGTCAAATGGGTAAAGTTGTTGTAACAAGAAAACCCTAGAATCCCTAAATTAAGGAGAGGATTTACCTAGAACAAGTATATAATAACTTCAAGGAGCCTTTCATAAGTACACTCACACACTTATTCATTGATTATCTATCTTGTGAACTAGTGATATTTTTGCTAAGGTTGTGATGACATTTTTCTGAGGTAGCTAAGGAAGGTTGAAGGAGAAAGTCTCAGGGTTGCAACAAACCCTAGTTTCTGAGGTATCCATGGGTTACAGTTTAGAAGGGCACATATGTATGTAGGTTGCAGTGAAGGAAAACACATATATCCACGAGTTGTAGAAGAGAAGGTCATGTATATGTGAAAAGATAATGAAGGTTTGAATATATGTTGGTACCAGGTCCCTAGAGTCTGAAAGCAAGTTCTCAGGTCAACATTCTACAGGGTCAGGTCAAATACACAAGTTTTGGTATGGTTATTAGTTTTTTTTTATGCTTAGATTTTCTTATGATATTGTAAATGCTTGAAGAATTCTTGGTGTGATGGATATGGTACTTGGAAATGGTACATGTTTTATGGTTGGTAGAGTGAACAACACTTTTATGTATGGTATAATATTGATATGGTTCTTATAGTCTACATATTTGAGCTACTTGTACATGGTTGAGGGATATCTATGTTGTATGGTAATGTATGCATGAGGGGAATGCATAGGGTGTTAGATATGATTCAATGATGACATGGTAAAAATATGTATATGGTTGGTGGTATGGTATATGGCATAGGTTGTACATGGTTAATACTTTGCTCATGATTCACTATTCATTTTCTATGTATCTTTTGATTCATGATTGATGCATGAGATATTATATATACTGGTATACACTTGATGTATGGTATGGAACATATTTAGATGGTTGATGACCAAATTGATGAGATGGTGACAGAGTTGCGACAGAGGTTGTGACAGTGGCAAAGCCTGTGAAAATTGGTCTACATTTATAATTCAGGGCAACAAGACATGGCAAGGAAAGGTGGTTGTAGCCACCTTCCGATTGTAGTCGGAGAACCCAGGGGGTTGTAGCCTCATTCTGGTTGGAGCTAGAGAACTAGGGAGTTATAGATTCCTTCAGGTTGGATACTGAGAATAGGGGGTTGTGGCCTCCTTCCATTTGTAGATAGAGAATCAAAACTTGGTGCTTCCAATGAATATTTTCTTTTGATAAATATATAAGAAAATAATTCCGTGGTTTTCTCCCATTTGGGTTTCCACGTAAATACTGGTGTATTGTGTATATATTGTGATGTGATGTTGTTTACAATTATAATATTGATGATATATTGATATACTGTTGAATATTGTTTAAGAATAAATTGTGGTTAAAAGTACTATAATTACTCATTACTGATTCACACCCTGTATTGGTAATCTAATACATCATTATTTATACATTCCATACTTCCATTAATTTGTTCACATACAAAAGTATGTATAAAATGAACTCGGCTCCAGATATTCTCAAAATCGAGTTGTGACATTCCTTAGAAACTAAGCCAACCCCCATTTGATTTCATGTGTGATATGCTCTCAGAGCATAGTGAAGACTTCAACACTAAAAAAACATCGGATATCATTAAGATTCAATATCCATCATTGATTTATTTCATTGTCTACCAAAACACACAATGCACCCTCGACGCTCAACAACCGTTCAATCTATCCTTGATTTGATCTCGATCGTCAATGTCCTTTTAGCATATCTGAACCATGAGTAACCACACCACACATCCATCATTCAATTTGGACCTCTATTCAATCACAACCATTGATCTAATTAACTATCCTCAAGAACAAACCATGAAACCACGATGCACAACAACCGTTCAATTTGGACCTCAGATTAATCTCGACCATTGATCCAATTTTTACATAGCTTGAACCTTCAACTCACAACCATCATTTGATCAAATATTGGGTTGATCTTGACTGTTGATATATCATGATGGATTCACCATGGGTCTAGGGAATATCTCTTCCTCATGTTTAACTTTCAAAACCTCCAAATTACACCCTCAAGTTCCACCGCACCTATTTTTCACTTATGTTTTGACACATTTCCAAACATTTCTTTGTGGGTATAAAGTATATATTTTCATACCTTCACGACCTCTAGAATGCACCTTCGCACTTTTCTACACTCACTTTGTACCCATGCTTTGAATTTTTTCTAAGTATTTCACCACGAGTCTACAAGAAATCACGAGCTCTTGGATCTCTCACCCTATGGGCCATCCGATCTATGACAAATGACGACCTCCTAGGTCATCAGATCTCTCACCCTTAGGGTTTTCCATTCTATGAGACATGGTGACCTCCTGATTCATATGATCTATGACAAGTGGTGACCTCATGGGCCGTCCGACCAATTGTTCTTGGTACTTAGTCATTTCTTCAAAATCTCTTGGTACTTAGTCATTCTTGATACTTAGCCAATTCTCAAGATTTCACCACAGGTCGTGGGTCTGCATCATTTCCATGATTTACTTCATATTTATGACTAATTTCATATACTTTTAAATGTGTTGAACCTACATAAAATAGATCTAGCTAGAAAATACCACACACATTTGGAGAGATAAATTGAGAAACAAGAAGCAAGAGAGAAAGAATGGAAGAATTCTCATTAACCATATTCCATAATCAAAGAGTGAATAATTTACAATAGATATATGATACATGAGTAAATAATGAGCCATAGTGGTGGTCTAGAGTGATCTGGACACATACCAGTAGTTACGAGAATGAACTGCCACCTAGTTTAGTCTCTCAGGCAGTTACGGGAGTGAACTGCCACCTAGCTAAGTTAACTAGTAAACCAGTCTTCGGTTAACTGATTGACCATAGCGTAGTGAGGAGTATATCAAGGGATCAAAGGTAATGTGTCAGTATGGTGATGATCCCAAGGCAAGTGTGCATTAGCATGGTGATGATCCCAATGTTGCATGGTGATAAAACCAATGCATCATCTAGACTCAACTTAACTAGTCAAACTGAAGTGTCAACTAAAGAGAATATTCTCCAGGTGGAACATTCTCCCCTAAAATATAGGAGACTAGATAATGACTAATTATGATTAATAAAAAAGGAATAAACTTAGTAAAAATAAATCCTAGGTGTGTGNGTTAGGTACCCAAATACAAAAGATACGCTGAAATAAACAAGGAACAAGGGAAAAACTCATGGGAAACCCCCCACCCTCAAATTACAATGCATAAAAAAAAAATATGAGAAGGAACAAAAAGCAGTTGTTAAGCAACCATGTCCTTCACTCCAACAAGACCTTGCAACTGTGCAAGTTTGTGCTTGTTGAAGATTTTGTTGAAGATGTAGATGTCTGCACAGATCTGATGAAGTAGATGCACCATTGATATTTCCACACATACACACTTTCTATTCTTGTAATGAATAATATCCAAATAAATTTTGGATGAAACTTTGAAAACCATGCATCCGTTTCTAAAAAAATGCTGAAATTTTGTTGATTTTAAAACGATCATAACTTGACTTCCCAGACTCCGTTTTGGATGTTTCATTTTTTGAAATTGGATATTTTCCCGAGAGGAATTCAAATATCCAATTTGTTGCAAAAAAAATTTCTCAAAAAATATTAGAATTGAGTCTGATTTGCACAACTCCCTTTTTGTCTTCTGAGATGCATGCATTACGCATGGAAAAATATATGCATGTGACTCCTGAGATGCATGCCATATATCTTCCACATGAATTTCAAAAAACAAATCTGAAATGGAGTAGACATCATCTTCAATTAATGGAGTACAAATTTGTGCAAATACTTTTGCAGAGGACTCTTCATAATAAGAGGCTTGATCTTCTGATGGTTTCTCTTCTAGCTCTATCTATTCAACCTCCTACATGAAATATTCACAATATTATTTATTCCAAAATATAACCTCCAATATGTTCCATAATTCATTTGGATTTGATTCTTGTGAGTCATCATATAATTGGTGGATAGTTTCTGGAGAGATAGACAAGAAGATAAATCTTATGGCCATATCTTGTCTATTGAGAAACTCATTTTTATCATCGGCAGAATCAGGCTCTACTTCCATTGCCATGGTTATTTGGTATAAGCCTCTACTTTTGAGAAGAAGTAGAATCTTTGGATTCCACTCCAAATAGTTATGAGGTGTGAGAAGTATTATCGGTGAGTAAAACATATATTCCATCTTTTCTGCGTTCTTCAATCTTCAGTACCTGCAAAAATAATTTTGTGTATCTTTTTCTTAGAAGTTCGTCGGCTCTGATACCATGTAAATTCATTGAACCTACATAGAATAGATCTAGCTAAAAAATACCACAGACATTTGCAAAGATAAATGGGAAACAAGAAGCAAGAGAGAAAGAATGGAAGAATTCTCATTAATCGTATTCCATACTCAAAGAGTGAACAATTTACAATAGATATATGATACATGAGTAAATAATGAGCCATAGTGGTGGTCTAGAGTGATATAGACACACACCAATAGTTACGGGAGTGAACTGCCACCTAGTCTAGTCTCTCAGGCAGCTACGGGAGTGAACTGCCACCTAGTTGAGTTAACTAGTAAACCATTCTTCAGTTAACTGACTGAACATAGTGTAGTGAGGAGTAGATCAAGGGATCAAGGTTAATGCGTCAGTCTAGTGATGATCCCAAGGAAAGTGCGCATTATCATGGTGATTATCCCAATGTTGCATGGTGATAATACCAGTGCATAATCTAAACTCAACTCAACTAGTCAAACTGAAGTGTCAACTAAAGAGAATATTCTCCAGGTGGAATATTCTCACCTAAACTATAGGAGAATGGATAATGACTAATTATGACTAATAAAAAATGAATAACCTTAGAAAAAATAAATCCTAGGTGTGTGTGAAGTAACTCCAACAATAC